>SJYA01004247.1:0-10249 GCA_006410615.1 Neotragus moschatus
CCAAAGAACTGATGCTTTTGGACTGTGGTGCTGTAAGACTCTTGAGAGTCCCTTGGACTGCAAGGAGATCCAACCAGTCCATCCTAAAGGAAATACTGAATATTTTTAATATTAATATTTCTTGAATATTCATTGGAAGGACTGACTTTGAAGCTACAATACTTAGGCCACATGATGCGAAGAGCTGACTCATTTGAAAAGACCCTGAAGCTGGGAAAGATTGAAGGCAGAAGGAGAAGGGGGCAACAGAGGATGAGATGACTGGATGGTATCAACAACTTAATAAACATGAGTTTGAGCAAACTCCAGGAAATGGTGAAGGGCAAGGAAGCCTGCTGTGCTGTAGTCTTTTGGGTCGCAAAGAGTCAGAGACATGACTTGGCAACTGAACAGCAACATAAAGTTATATTTACAGTACAGTCTATTAAGAGTGCAATAGTATTATGTCTAAAAAACAATGTGCACACCTTAATTTAAATATACTTTGTTAATAAAAAAATGCAAACCATATCTGGGCCTACAGTGAGTTGTAACCTTTTTGCTGGAGGAGGGGCTTGCCTCCCTGTTAGTAGCTGTTGACTAATTATGATGGTGGTTGCTGAAGGCTCAAGTGTCTGTGGTAATTTCTAAAAATAAAACAATGAGGTTTGCTGCATTAACTGACTCCTCTTACAAATGATTTCTCTGTAGCACACAATGCTGTCTGATAGTATTTTACCCACAGTAGAACTTCTTTCAAAATTGGAGCCAGTCCTCTCAAACCTTGCCGTTGTTTTATCAACTAAGTTTATGTAATATTCTAAATCCTTTGTTATTTCAACAGTCTTCATCAGGAGTATATTCCATCTCAAGAAACCACTATCTTTACTCATCCGTAAGAAGAAACTTCGTGCGTGCATACTCAGTCATGACCGACTCTTTGCAACCCAACAGACTGCAGCCTGCCAGGCTCCTCTGCCCAAGGGATTATTCCAGCAAGAACAGTAGAGTGGGTAGCCATTTCCTCCTCCAGGGGATCTTCCATACCCAAGAATTAAACTTGTGTCTCCTAAATCTCCTGCGCTGCAGGCAGATTCTTTACCACTGAGACATCAGGGAAACCACAGAAGTTACAACCCACACAGAAATACAAAGGACTATGGTGGTGGTGGTGGGAAGTCGCTTCAGTCGTATCCAACTCTTTGTGACCCCAGGGACTGCAGCCCGCCAGGCTCCTCTGTCCGTGGGATTCTCCAGGCAAGAATACTGACATGGGATGCCATGCCCTCCTCTAGGGGATCTTCCTGACTCAGGGATGGACCCTGAGTCTCTCATGCCTCCTGCGTTGCCAGGGGGGTTCTTTACCACCAGCACCATCTGACTGCAATTCACATCTTCAGGCTCCACTTTGAATTCTAGCTATCTTGCTATTTCTACCACATCTGTTCCTTCCTTCACTAAAGGCTTAAACTCCAAGTCACTCATGAGGGCTGGAATCAACTTCTTCCAAAATCCTGCCAATGTTGATATTGTAATCTCTTCCCATAATCCCAGTGTTCTTAATGGCATCTAGAATGGTGGATCCTTTCCAGAAGGCTTTTTATATACTTTGCCCAGTTCCATCAGAGGTATCACTATTTATGATAGCTATAGACTTATGAGATGTACTTCTTAAATAATAAGAATTGAAATCTACACTGGCCCTTGATTTATGGGCTGCAGAACATATGTTGTGTTACAGGTATAAAAGCATGAATCTCACTGTACGTCTCCGTGAGACCTCCTGAGTGACCAGGTGCACTGTCAATGAGCAGCAATACTGTGAATCTTCTTTTCTTTCTGGGGAGTAGTATTCAGTAAACCGTGTTGCACAGAGGTGCTGCCATTCAGGCTTTGTTATTCCATGTACACAGCAGAGGCGAGTAGGCTGAGCACAATTCTTCAGGGCCCTACAATTTTCAGAAGGGTAAGTGAGCAGTGACTTCAACTCTAAAGTCACCAGTTACATAAGTCTCTAAGAGGAGACTTAGCCTGTCCTTTGACGCTTTAAAGCCAAGCACGGGCGTCTCCTCTCTAACTACGAAAGTCTTAGATGGTGTCTTCTAACAGAAGGCTGTTTTGTCTACATTTGAAAACCTGTTGTTTACTGTAGTCACTAATTATCTTAGTTATATCTTCTGGGTAAATCTCTGCTGCTTCTACATCAGCACTGGCTGCTTCACCTTGCACTTTTGTTATGGAGACAGGGTCTTTCCTGACATATCTCATGACCCAATCTCTGCTAGCTTCAGACTTTTCTTGCTGCAGCTTCCTCACCTCTCGGCCTCCAGGGAACTGAAGCGAGTTAGAGCCTTGCTCTGGATTAGGCTTTGGCTTAAGAGAATGAATGTTGTGGCTGGTTTGACCTTCTTTCCAGACCACTACAACTTTCTCCATATCAGCAGTAAAGCTGCTTCGCTTTCTTATTCGTCTATTCACTGAAGCATACTTTGAATTTCCTTTAAGCACTTTTCCTTTCCTCACAACTTGGCTCACTGACTCAAGAGGCCTAGTCTCCATCCTGTTTCAGCCTCAGCATGTCTTCCTCACTGTACTTAACTGTTTCTAGCTTCCGATTTAAAGTGAGAGACACACAACTCTCCTCTTCACTTCAACACTGGAGTCATTGCAGGCTTATCAATTGGCTGATTTCAATACTGCTGTGTCTCAAGGAATAGTGAGGCCTGAAAAGAGGGAGAGAGGTGGGGGAATGACCAGTCAGTGGGACAGTCAGAACACACAGCATTTATCACTTAAGTTGCCATCTTACATGGGTGTGGTTTGTGATGCCCCAAAACAATTACTTCAGAGATCACTGATCACAGATCACTATTACAAATAAAATAATGAAAAAGTCTGAAATATTGCAAGGATTGTCAAGATGTGACACACAGATATGAAGTAAGGAAACTTTGTTGGAAAAAAGGCACAAACAGACTTGATTGACTCAGAATTGCCACAAACTTTCAACTTGTTTAAAAAACGCACACATGGAATCTGCCAAGCTTAATAAAGCGAAATGCAAAAAGCAACTCTTTCCAGGATTCTTAATTCATAAGTCCTTCTGGTACGCCTCTTATGATATTAGCATTATCCAAAAAAGACTAATTCTTGATCTCAAGTCATCAAAATATTTTAAGCAAGTATATAACCAACTCTCAAAGTTTAATTTCCAATACATTAGTCATTGGCTGCATATACTAAACTGCGACTAGCATTACTGAATAACTGAATTTTTATTTTATTATAATTTTATCTAAATGTAAAAGCTGAAGTGATAGAAACTATCTATTAAAGAAAACTTTGTTTTGATCTAGATAGCATCAATTAACTATTAAACTATAAATTTTTTCTACATATCAATATAATAGTATAAAGCATTTGCTTAAAGTTTTTTTGCAAAGATCACAAGCTGCAGTGATGCCTATATAAATCATAACTGATAGTCAAATGGAGATACTTTTTCATTTTCATTTTTAAAATTTTAATATATTTTGAATATAATTGTTTTCTTTTTTTTTTTAAATGGATGAAAGCTTGGTGAGGTGAACAAAAATTTTAAATGAAAACAAAGGCATTCTACTCATGAAGAATCGAGTAGAGATACAGAAGTCAGTGCTGCAACTAGAACAGTGAGTGAGACTGGAAGAAGGTAATCCACAACTCTAACATGAGTGATAATCACAATCAGCTGCAGCAGGGCAAAATTAAGCTGCTTCCTGCGCAGAAAACTTTGCAAACCAAAAGGGAGACAAAATTAAGACACATTTTCAGCAAATATGTAAGTTTTATAAGAGGTTTCCTAAGTCAAAATAGAAGCAACAAAGTTAGTCACCTGGTGCAAGAATTAAAAGTCCCACAGACATTTTTTAAAGATTTTTTAAGGATGTGGGCTTATGTCTCTGGCAAGCTATAAAATGTGTTGCATTCTAAGAAATAAAGGCGAGAAAGAAGAGACAGGGAGGAGGGAGAAAACCATATTTAAGTGGAGAGAAAGTAATCATTTCAATTACAGGCATTTTGTTAGAAAATTATGAGAAACATTATAAAGGGTATTTTACCAAAAGTGAAAGCTCTTCATTTAAGCCACAAAACAACTGTTTATCATATAGAAGACCATTCTAACAATATCAAAAACCAACAGAGTTTCAGAAATTACTTTTCTTTTACCTTTAGATAAACCATGTGATACAAAACACACTGCCAAATTAAAATTTTAGACATTTTGTTTGAAAGGACTTCCAAATTTAATAAGAAATGTCAATACGTAGTTTTAAAAAATCAAAATTGTGGCAGACTGTTTCTCATCTTTTACATCTGTCAAAGAATTTCAGCTATATATTTAAAAATTAGTTTCTATCAACAGACAGCTCCAGCCATATGAGGTCAAAAATTCAGAGTTACTGGAATTTTAAAAGAAACCAATGCTTCTCTTATTGTTTTGTTCCACCATATGATATACATTAAAAATATTTGTGTTTAGCTTTCTAAAGTTAACTATGAAAAGTGTCACGGATTTAAGTGTTTAAAATTGTTAAGTGTGTACACACAAATAATATGAATCCTAACCAGTTTACATAGCTGTTGAGAAAACAGAAGACAATACATTTAATAATCTTGTATTATTTGTCAGTGATTGAGTAATGGAAGAATTTCACAAAGGTTTACTGTATTACTGTATTAACTCTTATTCAAAAAATATTGCTTTATATTCAATAATCAGAGACAAAATAGTAGTATTTGTTATGTTTTTCATCGATATCTCACAATATGTAAATAAGCTTAATCTGAGTATCAAAAAGTTATTTATGACCTAGCTATAAGGTATGGAAATCTGTGCTGAAACTGAAAGTTTTCATAAAACAAATCAATAAAGATTTTACGCTTTTCCATAACATGAATCAATAGACAGAATATTTTAGTTACAACGGACATGTGAAAACTGCAAAAATAACAAGAAATAGTTGAACACTTTGATACTGACCGAATTTAGAGTTGCTTTTCAACTTATGCAATATCCTCAAGGAATCTGATGTTAACAGTGAATTGACAGAAGACTTAATGAATTTGCTTAGTTTGAGTAGCACAATTTTGAAAGTTAAGCCTTTGCTTCAAAGTCTAATGAATGCTACTTAAAAAAAAAAATGAAACAGTTTTATCAGTTTGGATGTGAATACTAAAAGAAATTCATTTTTTAGCAGTTAAATTCAGATCCTGAAGGGCTTTCCTGATACCTCAGCTGGTAAAGAATCCGCCTGCAATGCAGGAGACCTGACTTTGATTCCGGGGTTGGGAAGATCCTCCGCAGAAGGGAAAGGCTACCCACTCCAGTATTCTGGCCTGGAGAAATTCATGGACTGTATGACCCATGGGGTCGCAAAGAGTTGGACATGACTGAGCGACTTTCATTTTCAGATACTGAAAAGCATAAATTTGTTTGGAACAACTTATATATGTGAATCTACTTTTTCAATCATAAATTTTACAAAGTCTAAACAAAGACCTAATATTTCTGATTAAAATCTGGTGATCAAATCAAACACCCACCTGGTTTTGGAAAATCGATCCAAAAAACAGGCAAAATAACTCAATATTTTATTTACATGTTAAGATGATAATATTCTAGATAAGTCAGATTAATTAAAATATACTAACCTTTTCTCCTTTTTAAAATGAGGCTCCTAGAAACTTTTAAATTGCATATGTGGCTTAAATTATATTTTTTAATCACACAGTGATATTCTAGGCAAGATTAACTAAAGATGAACAATATTAAGTTCTTACAAGAAGAGCACATTCTTTGGGACATCACTATCAACACCTAAAAATTTACCCTAAAGTTCACATTACAATAGCCCATCACAACGCATGCACAACTCACTGTTCAACAAATAGTGCCGGGACAACCAAATTTCCACACATAAAAAGAAGGAAGTTCATCCCTACTTCACATCATGTGCAAATGACTGCTCAAACGGACCAATGATCTAAATTTAAGAGCTAAAAACCAAACAAATGTTACACAAAGACATGTAAACATATATGGTCTTGGACTGATACACTCATCACAGTGGATTCTTAGATATAATACCAAAGTACAAGCAACAACAACAACAACAAGATAAAATGGGCTTCAAATTTAAAACTATCATACATCATGGTATTATTACTAGAGTAAAAAGATAACCTACCAAATGGCTAAAAATATTTGTAAGCCACATACATTAATAATGGTTTAACATCTATAATATATAAACAATTCCATTAACACAACAACAAAAAGACAAACAACCCAATTTTTAAATGGGCAAAAGATTTAAACAGACATTTCTCTAAAGGAGATGTATAAATGGCCAAATAAGCATATGAAAAAACGCTTTACATGGTTAGTCATTAGGGAAATGCTAATCAAAATCATAGCTTCACAGCTATTAAGATAGCTATAAATATTTTTAATTTTTAACTAATTTTTTAAAGGGAAAAAACACTAAGTTCTAGCAAGGACATGGAGAAACTATACACTATTGGTGGGAATGTATAAGAGTGCAGCCACTGTAGGGAATAGTTTGGCAGTTTCTCAAGAAGACAAACAAAATCACCATATGACTTGAAATTCCATTTCTAGCAGGTCAGGAAGCAACAGCTAGAACTGGAAATGGAACAACAGACTGGTTCCCAATCGGGAAAGGAGTACGTCAAGGCTGTATATTGTCACCCTGCTTATTTAACTTATATGCAGACTACATCATGAGAAATGCTGGGCTGGAAGAAGCACAAGCTGGAATCAAGATTGCTAGGAGAAATATCAATAACCTCAGATATGTAGATGACACCACCCTGATGGCAGAAAGTGAAGAGGAACTAAAAAGCCTCTTGATGAAAGTGAAAGAGGAGAGTGAAAACGTTGGCTTAAAGCTCAACATTCAGAAAACGAAGATCATGGCATCTGGTCCTGTCACTTCATGGCAAATAGATGGGGAAACAGTGGAAACAGTGACAGACTTTATTTTTTGGGACTCCAGAATCACTGCAGATGGTGACTGCAGCCATGAAATTAAAAGATGCTTACTCCTTGGAAGGAAAGTTATGACCACACTAGACAGCATATTGAAAAGCAGAGACATCATTTTGCCCACAAAGGTCCATCTAGTCAGAGCTATGGTTTTTCCAGTAGTCGCATATGGATGCGAGTTGGACCATGAAGAAGGCTGAGCACCAAAGAATTGATGCTTTTGAACTGTGGTGTTGGAGAAGACTCTTGGGACTCTCCTGGACAGCAAGGAGACCCAACTAGTTAATCCTTAAGGAGATCAACCCTGAATATTCACTGGAAGGACTGATGCTGAAGCTGAAACTCCAACACTTTGGCCACCTGATGGAAAAAGCCTACTCACTGGAAAAAGACTCTGATGCTGAGAGAGCATGAGGGTAAAGGAGAAGGCGGGGACAGAGGATGACATGGTTGGATGGCATCACCAACTCAATGCACAAGAGTGTGAGCAAACTGCTGGAGATGATGAAGGACAGGGAAGTCTGGCATGCTGCATGCACCCCAGGGGGTCACAGAGAGTTGGACACGACAGAGAGATTGAACAAAGAACAAACAAACCCAAGAGTTGAAAAAAGGGGCTCTAACACCAACATTCATTACAGCTTTATTCACAATAGCCAAAAAGGTGAAAATAACCCAAGTATACACCAACAAATGAATGAGTAAACAAAATATGATATACACACCAAAGACTACTATTCAACTATAAAAAGAAGTTCTGATATAAATGCTACAACAGGGATGGACCCTGAAGCCACTACGTTAAGTGAAATAAGTCAGACATGCAAGGTCAGCTACTGCACAACCCTCCACTTATGTGAAGTGTCTAGCAGCACAAATTCACAGAGGCAGACAGAAAACTTGACGTTACCAGGTTCAGGGAAGGAGGAGAGAACAGAGAGTTAAACTTCAAAACATCTCAATACCCTTACAAACTAGGTAAAACAGATAATATAACACAGAAGATGAATAAACTGGTACTCTATTCTCAACCTCCAACAAAATCCAAAACAAATTATAGAAATATAGATAACAGTGTTTCTCCTGTATCAGGATCACCTGAAGGCTTCTTAACAGACTACTTCCTCCAGGTGGATCCTAAGAAGCTTACATTTCCAACTAGTTAAGCCTACTAATGATAAGGGACCACACTTTGAGACACACTGGTAAAGACAATTTAAAGATAAATTCAAGATGAAACCAAAGGACACTATGAATGAATTCTGTGAGCCAAAACAACAGTCTAAGAACATGAGGTTCCAATGCCTCCCTTAATTAAAAAAGCTCAAATATCTAGGAGCTGATGGCTTGTAAATTATGCTTCACATTTTGTTCTTTTCCAACCTTCTTGAAACTGCAAATTTAAAATTATAGTCTGTGACAGGGATCTCATGTATATTGTATAAGAGCAAACCATTATTTTAGAAGTTAAGTGATCAGCAAAGACTGAAATCTTTTGTGATACTGTAAACTCTAATAAAAAATACACCCTGGAGAGATGGTTAACACACCTTGCATAAGTGAACTAGGACAGTACTTAAGGCAAAGGCGAGATTTTTCTTGAGGAGAAAAAGTTGATACCACTATACTAAACAGAACCAAATCCCTTATGATTATACGGTGGAAGTGACAAACAGATTCGAGGGGCTAGATCTGACACAAAGTGCCTGAAGAACTACGGACAGAGGTTCCCACCATCGTACAGAAGGCAGGGATCAAGACCGTACCCAAGAAAAAGAAGTGCAAAAAAGACAAAATGGCTGTCTGGGGAGGCCTTACAAATAGCTGTGATAAGAAGAGAAGTGAAAAGCAAAGGAGATGAGGAAATATATACCCATTTGAATGCAGAGTTCCAAAGAACAGCAAGGAGAGATAAGAAAGCCTACCTCAGTGATCAGTGCCAAGAAATAGAGGAAAAGAACAGAATGGGACAGACTAGAGATCTCTTCAAGAAAATTAGAGATACCAAGGGAACATTTCATGCAAAGATGGGCTCAATAAAGGACAGATATGGAGTGGGCCTAACAGAATCAGAACATATTAAGAAGAGGTGGCAAGAATACACAGAAGAACTGTACAAAAAAGATCTTCACAATCCAGAAAATTACAATGGTATGATCACTCACCCAGAGCCAGACATCCTGGAATGTGAAGTCAAGTGGGCCTTAGGAAGCATCACTACAAACAAAGCTAGTGGAGGTGATGGAATTCCAGTTGAGCTATTTCAAATCCTGAAAGATGATGCTGGAAAAGTGCTGCATTCAATATGCCAGCAAATTTGGAAAACTCAGCAGTGGCCACAGGACTGGTAAAGCTCAGTTTTCATTCCAATCCCAAAGAAAGGCAATGCCAAAGATTATGTTCAAACTACCACACAATTGCACTCATCTGAAGGAAATGGCAACTCACTCCAGTGTTCTTGCCTGGAGAATCCCAGGGATGGGGGAGCCTGGTGGGTTGCTGTCTTTGGGATTGCACAGAGTCAGGCACAACCGAAGCGACTTAGCAGCAGTAGCAGTAGCAGCACATGCTAGTCAAGTAATGCTCAAAATTCTCCAAGCCAGGCTGAAACAGTACACAAACCATGAACTTCCAGATGTTCAAGCTGGATTTAGAAAACGCAGAGAAACCAGAGATCAAATTGCCAACATCTGCTGGATCATCAAAAAAAAACAAGAAGGTTCCAGAAAAACCTTCTTCTACTTCTGCTTGATTGACTATGCCAAAGCTGTTGATTGTGTGGATCACAAGAAACTGTAGAAAATTCTTCAAGAGATGGGAGTACCAGACTACCTGACCTGCCTCTTGAGAAATCTGTACGCAGGTCAGGAAGCAACAGTTAGAACTGGACATGGAACAACAGACTGGTTCCAAATCGGGAAAGGAGTATGTCAAGGCTGTATACTGTCACCCTGCTTATTTAACTTATATGCAGAGTACATCATGAGAAATGCTGGGCTGGAAGAAGCACAAGCTGGAATCAAGATTGCCGGGAGAAATATCAATAACCTCAGATACGCAGATGACACCACCTTTATGGCAGAAAGTGAAGAGGAACTAAAAAGCCTCTTGATGAAAGTGAAAGAGGAGAGTGAAAAAGTTGGCTTAAAGCTCAACATTCAGAAAACTAAGATCATGGCATCCAGTCCCATCACTTCATGGCAAATAGATGGGGAAACA
>SJYA01004247.1:10412-36518 GCA_006410615.1 Neotragus moschatus
ACTGCAGATGGTGACTGCAGCCATGCAATTAAAAGACGATTACTCTTTGGAAGGAAATTTATGACCAACCTAGCTAGCACACTGAAAAGCAGAGACGTTACTTTGCCAACAAAGTCCGTCTAGTCAAGGCTATGATTTTTCCAGTGGTCATGTATGGATGTTGAGAGTTGGACTGTGAAGAAAGCTGAGCGCCGAAGAATTGATGCTTTTGAACTGTGGTGTTGGAGAAGACTCTTGGGAGTTCCTTGGACTGCAAGGTGATCCAACCAGTCCATTGTAAAGGATATCAGTCCTGGGTGTTCATTGTAAGGACTGATGCTGAAGCTGAAACTCCAGTACTTTGGCGACCTCATGCGAAGAGTTGACTTATTGGAAAAGACTCTGATGCTGGAAGAGATTGGGGGCAGGAAGAGAAGGGGATGACAGAGGATGAGATGGCTGGATGGCATCACTGTCTCGATGGACGTGAGTCTGAGTGAATTCCAGGAGTTGGTGATGGACAGGGAGGCCTGGCATGCTGCGATTCATGGGGTCGCAAAGAGTCAGACATGACTGAGCGACTGAACTGAACTGATATGGAGAGAATTATTAAATATAAGCTACAAAGAGAATTATTAAATATGAACTAGTTTCCACAGAGTATGATTATGTGTCCACATCATCCAAAGTGGTTTTAAAAATTTTTTAAAGACAGTGAGATACAAGTATCAGGGGAAAAAAATCCATGAAAGAATTCTAATCTTTAAAAAAGGAAATGGTGAAACAGCTGATTCCAGGGTGAGGGTGGGGAATGCACAAGATGAGTTGGGAACATCTTGTGGTACTAAAAATTAAGTCAATCCTCTCAAAAATAATGGATGAGGAGCATCCTTGAGAAGAAGGTTACCAAGGGCCAAATCTGGAATAATTAGAGCACCAGGATAAATAATGGTAATAGATTAAATCCATAGAATAAAAATTTATAAGTTCATGTGATAAGCAGAATAAAAAACCATGAGTTTTTTCTAATATAAATTTAAAAATTGAACACATACATAAGAAGGAAAAGCTTTTCCTTACAGGAGAATTCCAACCAATAAATGTGAAAGGAATGATGGAAAAAGAAAATCACCATTTGGCAAACACCATAGTAATAATTATTTCAGGTAAGAATAATCAGTGTAAGTAACAAGTAGAGAGTATGATGAAAAATGAAAAATAAGATAACTACCTGGTCACAAAGTATCTTCCCACAGAATATCTATTACTTACAAAGAAAAAACACACCTAGAGCAGACAACTGTATCACCTTAACTAATAAACAACATTACCATCACTGGTAATTGTATAAGTCAGTATTATATGCCTGTTACTAAGCTTAATAATGTTACTCTATAGTATCCTTAGCCAAAAGCATTCAGCATTAATTGAATCATGGGGAAATCATACAAATCCAAATTGTGGGACATTTTACAAAATTACTGGCCAGTACTCTTCAAAGGGTAATGACATGAAAGGCAAAGATTTTGTAACTGTTTCAGATTAAAGTGACTTCCCTGGTGGTTCAGACGGGAAAGCATCTATCTACAATGTGGGAGACCTGGGTTCAATCCCTGGGTTGGGAAGTTTCCTGGAGAAGGAAATGGCAACCCACTGCAGTACTCCTGCCTAGAAAATCCCATGGATGGAGGAGCCTGGTGTCCATGGGGTCGCATAGAGTTGGACACGACTGAGCGACTTCACTTTCTTTCTTTCACTTTCATTCTTTCACTTTCAGATTAAAGAAAACTAAGCAGAGACATGATAACTAAAATACAACTGCATCAGATCCTGGACACTGGTGAGACAACTGGTGAAATCTGAATAAAGCCTGGGTGATGGTTTACTTGCTAAGTCTTGTCAAACTCATTGCAACCCCATGGACTGTAGCCTGCCCGGTTCCTCTGTCCATGGGATTTCCCAAGCAAGCATACCAGAGTGGATTGCCATTTCTTCCTCCAGGGGATCTTCCTGACCCAGGGGTTGAACCCTCGTCTCTTGTATTAGCAAAGAGAATAAAGACTGGAGATTAGATAACAGTATTATGTCAACATTAATTTCCTGATTTTCAAGACTGTCACTGTGTAAGATGTTAACATTTGGGATATCTGGATGAAGGCTGTATGGGAAGTCTTTGTAGCATTTCTGTGATTTTTTTTCCTTAGTTTGGAAAAAAAAAAAAAAAAAAGTACAACAACCTAATAAACAAAGTTAATAAATCAGAACACAGTCTTGTTTTTATATCAAATTATTAATGTATCTGTGAAGAAACTATAATGTTTGACCCAGACTTTCATAGGAATAATAAACAAAATAACATGTTCTAGGGTAGATACAGAGGTCAAATAACTTAAACTACTATTTCTTCTTGCTAAAAGAAAGAGGAAATAAAGAAAAGCCAATAAAAATCAGAAATAATCTTATATAATGCCTGCCCATATTTTTTACAATAGTAGTTTTCAACTGGGAGCAGTTCTATCCCTTTAATAACTGCTGAAGTAGCTTTTTGAATCAGTAACTATACACAGTTGTGGAACAATGACATCACTAGGAGAAGGAGACCAGAAAATCATGGGACTATCTCACCAATGGACTGTCTTATCCAAGATACTAAACCACCCTTCCTGACACATGCTCCCTATGGGGCAGTAAAGAACGTGACAGTGGGCCACCGGGAAGAGTGCCTTTGTTACAGCTGTTAAATGTCAGCCTGAGAGGCACAGGGCTGCAGAACCTTCTGCTCAGGAAGGCTAAAGTGCTTGTCATAAAGTCACACACCCAACTAGACAATTATCTGTGATTTAAACTGTAGTCCCCTGTGCTCCCTCAAGTATGAAGGGGGGAAAATGTAAAGAAACATTCTCAACACTCATGAATGAGGAGTATAAAGTTCACTGCAGCATTTTTTTATACTTAAAAAAAACAACTAGATACAACTTAAATGTCCAGGAGTTAAATTATAACATACCTCACCACTTTGCTGGAAGAGCTGGGAAAAGTTTAACAGCTCTCTTGTTCATAAACATTAAGTTATAGAGTATAGTTTTTCTGAACTTCTATCAGAGCCAACAAGGAATTTTCATCTCTAATGAACTCACCTTTCACACAAAGTTGTGCGAGTGTATCTGTCGTACTAAATTCCTGGAAGTATAACTCCTGAGTCAAAGGGCACATGAACTTTATTTCCACACATGTCAAACTGCTCTCCAAAAAGGCTGCATAAATTTACACTCCCAACAACAGGGGAAGCAGGTCCAAAGCAGTATGAGAGATACAGATCAAGTCTAATAAGAGACAAGAGTAGAACGAGACCTTTTATAACTAAAAGAAAAATACTGGGAAAGCTCTGAGCTTGACCTGAGATGATGTTAAGGGGCACTTAAAAAAAATTAAAAAGACACTGATTGGGGAAAAAAATGCCACTTTCAGGACTACACTCCACGGGTTCAATCTTTTTAGTAAAGGTCAGAGAAGCAATGGCACCCCACTCCAGTACTCGTGCCTGGAAAATCCCATGGACAGAGGAGCCTGGTGGGCTGCAGCCCATGGGGTCGCTAGGAGTAGGACACAACTGAGCGACTTCACTTTTACTTTTCACTTTCATGCACTGGAAAAAGAAATGGCAACCCACTCCAGTGTTCTTGCTTGGAGAATCCCAGGGACGGGGGAGCCTGGTGGGCTGCCATCTCTGGGGTCGCACAGAGTTGGACACAACTGAAGCGACTTAGCAGCAGCAGCAGCAGCAGCCGAATGCTGTATGGTTAGAGAGTATGATGGGTGCAAAACTTCAGGAATACACTAAATCCCACTAAACCGTATATATTTCAAAACGGTAAATTTTCTGCTATGTGAATTATATCTCAATAACAGCAACAACAAAAGCCGGGGCGGGGATGTAAAAGGCTGCAGGCAGGAAAAATAGAAGGCAACTCTATTTGTTTAGTCATGGGTTTCTATTATTAACCCCAATCTAGGGAGCAGCATTTGGAGAAGGCAATGGCACCCCATTCCAGTACTCTTGCCTGGAGAATCCCAGGGACGGGGGAGCCTGGTGGGCTGCCGGCTATAGGGTCGCACAGAGTCGGACACGACTGAAGCGACTTAGCAGCAGCAGCAGCAGGGAGAGAATTCAGGCAACTGTGCTCCTCCAGAGTAACACTCAGAGGACCTGTAGTAGGGCACAGCCCGGGACTGCGAATGAAGAAACGCAAACAGAGAGGCAAGAGGACTGCTCATGATCCTTAGTAAATGTCTGAGTGTGAAGAGGAAGAAAGTAAAGCAAAGAAGGAATCTATTTTCTCTTTGGTTTAAAGAGAAACATGCATAAGGAGGAAACTCAACAGAAGTTTAATATTTGTTATCTTTATATTGAAGAATAAAGGCAATCTGTAGTCTCTCATCCAGACTTTTCCAAATTCTCAACAATGAGATTACCTATACAATGAAGAAAATGTGTAAAAATATATTTGGCCTTATAAACAAACAACTTTGTATTTCAAACACAAAAACCATTCTGTAACACTCAAGCTCTAACTTACTAAAGAGCGAAGCTTCGTTAAAGCCAGTTTCTTATGGATTCCACATACTACTGTCTCTACCAAGAAAAGAAAAGAGAAGTTCATAATCCACATCTGCACTGTTCAGTGAGCACTCGAAATATGACTAAGCCCACACTGAGATGCAGTGTAAGTATAAATTATATACCAGATCACGAAGAATTAGTACTAAAATAAAAACCTAAACCATTTCATTAATAAGTTTTCATAGGTTTCATATTGATCACATGTTGAAAACATCATTTTGATAGATTATGTTAAATAAAAGGTATTATTAAAATTAATGTCACCTGTTTCTTTTTAGTTTCTTTAATATAGCTACTAGATTATTTAAATTTATATATTTGGCTTACATTACCTTTCTATTAGACAATGCTGTATTAAATGGCAGCTAAATGAGCTTTCTGAAGGCTTTATGAGTCCTTCCTCAATTCCCTCTTTCTCAAGAAAAAGAAGAAATACTTTTCCCAGAATGTTCCCTACACTGGAAAATACTGCAGACACCAAGCAACATAAAACAAGCAACAATCCTAAGAAGTGACTAGGAGGAAAATCTCTAATGTTTCCTTAAATTCAAATTGTTCTATATGAAACTTAAGAAAAACTGAGATAAGTACATTTTGAGATTCCCTTGAGAGTCAGGACTATCCTGAAAGTTTCAAATATAAATAATAACAAAGGGAAATATGTTAGGACTTAGGACTTCTGGCTGGAAACTTCTTCTGTTTATGGTCCTTACAAAGATCGTAAGTAGAAATGTGGACCAGGGAGCCGTGCAAGCGCATGTGTGGTGAGGCAGCCAGGCATGCTTATGCTGGAAAAATACCCAAGGGAAGCAGGAGTCAAGAGCCCCAGAGTTTTAGTCAGGAAGGTTTGAGGAAAATCATTTTACACTCACAACGAAGGAATAAAACTAAGACCTAATAAAGAAACTATTTCTCCAACAATGAGAGGGATCCGAAGAAAACACAAAAAGTAAGAATACTTTCTCCAAATTCTTTTTTTTCTCACTGCTTAAAATACCAGAAAATGCTAACTAATCTACATTAACAAAAAAACAGATCAGAGACTGCCTGGGGCTGACTTTTTGAGGCTGATGGAAACATCTTAACTGATAATGGCTTCATATATACACTTGTCAAAATCCATCTAATGAAACACTTTAAATGGATACAGTTTACTGTATATATTATACCTCAATAAAGCTGATTGAAAATAAACAGGAAATGGAAAAAAGCAATCGCCATTTGCCCTGTGGCAATCACAATGTAAGTGCCATTCCCTGTGCATGTGGAAATTCAGTCATGACAGTTCCTATCATCATAATTTTTACTGAATTCTATGTACGTTTGGTACACACGTGTCAAGTTTACATCCCAATTTTAAATATCCCCTGAAAGACTACACTGATTCAGCTTCCCTGGTGGCTGAGTGGTAAAGAATCCTGCCAAAGCAGGAGATGCGGGTTCCATCCTTGCGTGGGGAAGATCTCCTGGAGAAGACGGCAACCCACTCCAGCATTCTTGCCTGAAAAGTCCCATGGACAGAGGAGCCTGGTGGGGTACAGTCCATGGAGTCACAAAGTGTAAGACATGACTTAGCAAATAAACAACAACAACAAACAATGATTCAGCATTAAAACAAATAATTATGCTTGCAAAAAAGTGCAGAAACACAGCAATGGGGATTAAATTTGACATTCATGAAACAAGTATTTTTGCTAAGAATGGCCAGAGTATCACTTTTTACTTTATGCATTGTATCATATTTTAAGCTAGCATTTTCTTCCTTGGTGATACATAAAATAACAATTTGCCTAATAATTTATCACATGGTAGAGAGAATTCTAAGATGCCCCCAAGATTCTAACATGTTGGTATACACATGTTCTCAAAGTCATTGAACCAAATATTGATCTAAATACTGTTGAGAAGAGATGTAATTAAATTCCTAATCAGTTCACTTTAAGTTACTGGGATTACTGTAGTACGTCTGACCTAAAGACATCAGTTCTATAAAGAAAGCAGAAAGTGTCTTCTACTATCCTTAAAGTACTGAGCTGCCCATACAGAAAACCCCATGGCGAGAACCCAAGGGTGACCTCCAGGACCTCCTAGTGGACTGAGAGGTCCACGACAGGCAGACAGCGAGAAAACAGGGGCGCCAGTCCGACAAATGCAGGAAATGAATTCTGCAAACTACCAGTGAGCCCAGATGAGGACCTGAGCCTCAGAGAAGATCACAGCTCTGGCTGACAGCTTGACTTCAGTCTAGTAAGACCCTGAGGATAGAACCCAGCTAAACTACGCAAAGACTTCTCACCAACAGAAGCTATTAAACTGCTAAAAGTTGTGGTAATCTGCAATGCAGCAATGGAAAACCAATACAAATGCCTTCTTATTTTAAGGAAATATAGTTTATATTATTTGTTGTAAAGATTGCTAATCTGTTTTTATCACCAGAACAGTGTCTTGTGTTTCACATTATCATGAGTGTTATGATTCAACTTCACAAGTCAGTAGGATGAGGTAATACTATACGCACAAAACTTTACAGACAAAAAAAAAAAAAAACTTTATAACAAGAATTTATTTCCGTCATCAGCTGGGCATACAATTTAGTATATTTGCTTCTGTCTCTCTAAACCAATGACATACCATAAATAAGTAAATATCTCAGTCCTTATCCATTTCTAAAGGAATGAAAGTAAAGGTGAATTTGTGGTGATTAAAAACTAATCTTAAGATGTAGCTGCTGCTGCTAAGTCACTTCAGTTGTGTCCGACTCTGTGTGACCCCAAAGATGGCAGCCCACCAGGCTCCCCCATCCCTGGGATTCTCCAGGCAAGAACACTGGGGTGGGTCGCCATGTCCTTCTCCAGTGCATGAAAGTGAAAAGTGAAAGTGAAGTCACTCAGTCATGTCCGACTCTTCGCGACCCCATGGACTGCAGCCTTCCAGGCTCCTCTGCCCATGGGATTTTCCAGGCAAGAGTCCTGGAGTGAGGTGCCTCTGCCTTCTCTATAAGATGCAGCAAAGCCATATAATTTGGGACAACCTCTAATTTCTAAGAACCTCAAGGAACTCAGCTATCAAAAAAAGACTAACAGAAACCTAAACAAAGTCTGTAGGCTAATTAATAGAAGAAAAATATACACACTTGCATAAACGAACAATAACATATGCTCTGCCAACCTTACGTACAGACAATTAAACGCTGCTGAAAACAGCCTGTACTGCTACAGATCGTACTGTGTGCCAGGCACTGTTCTATAAATAATATATAAGAAATAAACATATAGACAATAAATATAATATAGAATAGTGAATCACTACAATACTGTAAAGTAATTGGCCTCCATTAAAATGAATAAATTAATTAAAAAACAAAAGAAAAAGAATAGTGATCAGGATCCCAGGCTGTATAACCAGAGCGCCTATATACAATCCCGGCTTCACTACTAATTAAAGGTGAGTTCTTGAGCATGTTCTACTTCTTAGGGCCAAATATGGACATTAACAACACTTAACCTCAGTGGCGGAGAAGACAATGGCACCCCACTCCAGTACTCTTGCCTGGAGAACCCCAGGGACGGGGGAGCCTGGTGGGCTACAGTCCATGGGGTCGCACAGAGTCGGCCACAACTGAGGCGACTCGGCCACAACTGAGGCGACTCGGCAGCGGCAGCAGCCTCAGTGGGCGACAAGACGACAGAATGAGTTAATAAATACAAGGAACACAGAAGAGTGCCTGGCGCACGTTAAGCACCCAAATGCTGACATCGGTCGTATTTTCATAATAATACCATATTATCATAACAGTTACAAGAGGCAAACTGTGTATTTGCCAAGGATACTGCTATTCCCTTGTGGTGGCTTTTATTTTTATTTAACTGTCTGAGTCTGCCAGGGCATGGTTTAAAATTATTACTGCACTTTTTGGGCTCTTCCCTGGTGGCTCAGTGGCAAAGAATCTGCCTACCAATGCAGGAGACGGGGGTGTTTGATCCCTGGGTCGGGAAGACCCGCTTGAGAAGGAAGCGGCAGCTCACTCCAGCATTCTTGCCTGGAGAATCCCATGGACAGAGGACACTGGTGGGCTACAGAACGCAGGGCTACCAAAGAGTCCAACACGACCTAGCAACTAAACAACAAACAGCAACTGCAGTTTAACCTTAATGACATGTTTAGAGGTTCAAGTATTATGTCTGCTTCTGTGTTAAATACTAATTGAAACTTAAATGGAAACATTAAAAACTGACATTGTAGGGCTTCCCTGGTGGCTCAACGGTAAAGAGTCAGCCTGCCAAGGCAGGAGACATGGGTTCAATCCCTGGGTCCAGAAGATCCCACACGTACCACAACTACTGAGCCTGTGCTCTAGGACCTGGGAACTCCTGAGCCCACACACCTTAACTCGAGAGTAGACCCTGCCCACCTCAACTACAGAAAAGCCTGAGCAGCAATGAAGACCAGCACGGCCATAAATAAATAAATAAATAAAAAGGAAAGAAACCTAATGTCTTTGGGCTTTCCTTTGCAAAACAGCTTTTGGAGCCACAAAATCAGCATCACCTAGAGGCCTGTTAGAAACGCTCAGTCCCAGACGACCCAGTGCATTTGGCCAATATAGCTGATGTTTCTTTTCGTGGAGAAGTTAACGTTTGAGGCTTACTTTCTTCTTAATACTCAGTACTTCCTTTTCTGTGCCTTTAAGGTTCCTGGATGCTATTCAGTCTTTTCAAAGCAGGTACAACACTATTTTTCAGGATATTTTAAAGAGAGAATCACATTATTTAAGCCACAGAAGTCTTTTAAACAATATTTTATACAAATCAGATACTAAAATGCAATATTCAAACCCAAATAAATACTGGTTTATATAGCTAATGTTGTTGCTTTATAATCAAAAAATGGTAGAAATCACCAAGAAGTAGGATTAGGTCACAACTGCAACATGAAAAATTGATGTTGGGACGTCCTGGTGGCGCAGTGGATAAGAATCTGCCTGCCAGGGACATGGGTTTGATGCTTGGCCCGGGAAGATTCCACATGGCAAGGAGCAATTAAGCCCGTGTGTCACAACTGCTGAGCCTGCACTCTCAAGCCCATGCTTTGCAACAAGAGAAGCCGTCACAACAAGAAGGCCATGCACTGCAACTAGCAAGTACCCCGCATGTAGCAATCAAGACCGGGTGCAACCAGAAACAATTATTAACCTTTTTTTTTTTTTTAATTGATGTCTACAACTGGGTACTTCCCTAATGGCTCACAGGGTAAAGCGTCTGCCTACAATGCAGGAGACCCGGGTTCAATCCCTGGGTCGGGAAGATCTCCTAGAGAAGGAAATGGCAACCCACTCCAGCATTCTTGCCTGGAAAATGCCATGGATGGAGGAGCCTGGCAGGCTACAGTCCATGGGGTTGCAAAAAGTCAGATACAACTAAGCAACTTCACTTTCACTTTCAGTTAAGGTTACAAGAGCAAGGAAGGCCTTAATCTGTGTATGCAGGTTCTGGAACTTTTAAAGTAACTGATTAGTATAATGATTCATTAGTATAATAATACAGTGGTTCTCAAAGTTGGGTCCCTCAATCAAATAGTTATCACTTATGAACTTGTAAGAATTATTTATTACATTCCTGGGTCTCACCCCAGACTTACTGAATCAAATACTAGATCTGGGGACCAGCAATTTATGGTTTAACAAGCCCTCCAAGTAATCCTGATGCATGCTAAATTTAGGAACTCCAACAGTGGTTCTGGTATAGTAAGTTACTATACTAAGTTCTCCATCACTAGCTTGAATTTCGTTCCACCTGATCAAGTTTGAAGATGTATGAATGTTGGCAACAGGACACTAACATACTGAAACCCAACCTGTATGCCTGGAGACAAGTGCACCTATGACCAAGCCCACGAATGACAAAGAAACTATGTGATTTACAGCTGATGTAGTTCAAAGTTATTGCACATTTACTTGACCATCTACTGTGCCTGGTTGCAGGGTTATCTTTAAAGCTTGTACAACTTTAAACTTTTTACAAAACAACATTTTTTATATAATTATGCACGCATAAAACTTGTTTGTCTGAAAACAGAAAGAAAGTCAACCTGTGGTAGATAATGTGAAAGTACTAATGAGCCTAAGATCTTGAATCCTAAAATCTTGACATGATTATCTGATTTCCTGTACTCCAACCCTAAATTCTTTTTATTTTCATTTTTAATTAGATGATTCTGACTTTAAATATTGTGACGGTTTCCACCATAGATCAACACGAATTAGCCACGTGCATACACATATCCCCTTCCCTCTCAACACTAAATTATTATTTACCAGAACTCAATTGCATTCAAGCATTTTTAATTTTTAATGGAACATAATTTAGTACACTGTTCTTAAGTGTTTAAATGTAATTTTTGATAAAATTTTACAAAGCAGTGAATTATATAATTCTGAAAGGAGCAAAGTTCAAATATATGTAACTATGGTACAATACAGTATTTAAAACACAGTCAAGAGAAAAGAGACATTCTTTTAGGAAACTTTTTTAAGACCAATATCCAGGTTTAGTTCTTTTAAAGGTAATAAAATAAAATTTAAAAGTATTTAACTTCCGTAATGAATAAAAACAGTACACAGATGTCAAGACTGTGTTCTCACTATACTGATTAAATGTAACATACCTCTAAATAAACTAACTGGGTAAGGAATAATCCTGTACATAGTATGAGAAGGAAGGAAAAAGTAATTTTAAAAAAAAATAACAATCACTATCTCAGGAAACAAAACCTTTAAAAAAATCACATAAAAATAAACTAGATATCTATCTACTTAAATAATTTATATGTTAGAGATTAGCAAGTGTTGATTCTCAAATTATCTGCTATACCTTCCAAGCATAGTAAATCATAAGTTTTCAAGTCCTAAACAACATAATTTTGAGGCTCATCCCCTAAACAAGAATCTCTTTCAAAAGGATTCAACTCTTAACTACAAAACACATTTTACACATAGAAAAAAACTAAAAATCACTTTGCTCCATGATCTTTTCAGATTTTACCTATATTGATTTCCTTTACTGTTAAAGATGTATCTAAGACACCTGTCCTGATGGTGATACCAAGAGCAAGGTTAAACTTAATAAAAGATGCAGGTTAAGACAAGCTACTTAAATCACAGGTTTAAATTTTGTAATTACTTGGTATAAGGAACATGAACCTGGGGAACTGCTTCTCCACGAGTCTGTCTGGCTCCTTCCTTCCAGCATCTATGCAGGATGAAATCCCATGACCTTCACCTCCTACCTCAGTACTGCCAGTCACTCCTCCACTGAAACTTGGAGGCAGCAGTGCAGCAATTAAAAGCAGAGACCACAGAGCTGACGGCTCTGGGCCTGAAACCCAGGTCTGCAGGTTCAAACTGCTGGCTATAAGCTCTTAGAAAATTTTGTGAAGTTGTTTCTTCTGCCATGAAACTGGCTGATTACTACCCATGCATAGGGACTGTTGTGAGGAATAAATTCAAAAAGCAGTAAAAATCCTTGGCACAGTGCCTGACATATAGCACACATTCAGCAAATGGTAACAATGATAATCAAAACAATGACTGTCAACAGAAAGACAAATAACCACATGCTATCCCTTATACATGGCATCTAAAGCATGACATGAAATGAACTCACCTACTGAAAAGAAACAGACTCACAGACACAGATATCAGACTTGTGGAGGAGGCGGGAAGCAAGGATGGACTGAAAGCTTGGTGTCGGTAGATGTAAACTATTGCATACAGAACAGAAAAACAATAAGGTCCTACTGTACAGCACCAGGAAATATATTCAATATCCTGTGATAAACCACAATGGAAAAGAATATGAAAAAGTAAATATATACAGACATGCATAACTTAATCACTGTGCTGCACAGCAGAAATTAACACAACACTGTAAACCAACTAAACTTAGAGAATAAAAAAACAAAGGTGAAAAAATAATATTCTTTTCATGTAGAGCCTATTAAAAAATCTTCTCAGTTTATTTTTCTCTCTTCCACTCATTTCTTAACTTAATATACATTTCTTAACTTAATATACACCTACTAGGCTGTATAAATTGGCCAACATCCATTGGATCATAGAAAAAGAGAATTACAGAAAAACATCTACTGCATCATTGACTATGCTAAAGCCTCTGACTCTGTAGATCACAACAAGCTGTGAAAAATTCTTAAAGAAATGGGAATACCAGACTACCTTACCTGTCTCCTGTGAAACCTAAATGCAGGTCAAGAAGCAACAGTTACAACCCGCCACAGAACAACAGACTGGTTCCAAATTGAGAAAGATGTATGTCAAGGCTGTATATTGTTACCCAACTTATATGCACAGTACATCATGCGAAATGTTGGGCTGGATGAAGAACAAGCTGAGATCAAGACTGCCAGGAGAAATATCAATAACCTCAGATATGCAGATGACACCACTCTTATGACAGAAAATGAAGAGCTAAAGAGCCTCCTGATGAAAGTGAAAGAGGAGAGTGAAAAAGCTGATTTAAAACTCAACATTCAAAAAAATGAAGATCATGGCACCCAGTCCCATCACTTCATGGCAAATACAGGAGAAAACAATGGAAACAGTGATGGATTGTTTTCTTGGTCTCAAAAATTACTGCAGATGGTGACTGCAGCCATGAAATTAAAAGACGTTTGCTCCTTGGAAGAAAAGTTCTGACAAACTTAGAAAGCATATTAAGAAGCAGAGAGATTACTTTGCTGCCAAAGGTCCGTACAGTCAAAGCTAAGGTTATCTTCAGTAGCCACGTACAGATGTGAGAAAGTTAGTTGCTCAGCAGTGTCTGACTCTTTGCAACCGTGTGGACTATAGCCTGCCAGTCTCCCCTGTTAACAGAATTCTCCAGATAAGAATACTTGAATGAGTTGCCATTTCCTTCTCCAGGGGATCTGCCCAACCCAGGGAATGAACCCAGGTCTCCTGCATTGCAGATAGATTCTTTACTATTTGAGCCACCATGGAATCCCAGATGGATGTGAGAGCTGTACCATAAAGAAGGACGAGCTCCAAAGAATTGATGCTTTTGAACTATGGAGCTAGAGAAGACTCTTGCAAGTCCCTTGGGCTGCAAGGAGATCCAACCAGTCCATCCTGAAGGAGATCAGTCCTGAATATTCATTGGAAGGACTGAGGCTGAGGCTGAAACTCCAATACTTTGGCCAGAGCTGACTCATCAGAAAAGACCATGATGCTGGGAAAGATTGAAGGCGGGAGGAGAAGGGGATGACAGAGGATGAGATGGTTGGATGGCATCACATGACTCAGTGGACTTGAGTTTGAGCAGACTCCAAGGGCTGGCTGGGGTGCTGCAGTCCACGGGGTTGCAAAGAGTCGGACACGACTGAGTGACTAAGCACACACGTGGCAGCCAATGTTAGGCATTTAGGGGGAGAAGATACTTCTTGAAAAATGAGGAAGAAAGAACCCTTGTCCTCAAAGAACTGACCAGGAAAACAGAAAAATAGAAATAACTATGTTAAGTGCTATAAAAGCCACATAGACACCATGGGTATCCAGAGGAAAAAACATCTGATCACACTAACCAGGACAGGTAAGTCTTAGGTAAGTGTTTCACAGATGAAATGAAAATAATACTCCAGGCAGAGAAAACAACAGGAAGATGCAGAGACATACATAAAAGTTTATACACATGTACACATACACACACACACACAAATTGCATATATACACTGCACACAATATCAGTTTTTAGTTACAAGTGAATGAAGTCAGTATTTATACAGAATCTAACCAGCAAAGTACCTTATACTACAAAAGTAATAACCAAATGAGAAACTGCTTAATGATAAAGCAAGATTTCCCAACCTTGGCCCCACTGATCTTTGGGACCAGATACTCCTTAGTTGCAGGGTGCTGTCGTGCACAATGACTACACTTGGCCTCGACCCACTAGATACTAGCAGCACCCCTCACACATGCCTCCCTGGCTCGTGGTCACCAAAAACCACCTCTGGATATTGTGCCAGACGGCCCGAGGCTACTGCTATGTGCCAGGCAGTGTTCCATGCTTCTCATTTATTCTCTCATTTAACCTAACAACATTGTGTCAGTGAGGTAGTTTTTATTTCCCTCATCTTACAAATGAAGAAACTGAGGCCGAGGGTTACAAAGCTTGCCAAAAAATATCACACAACCAGCCTGCATGGAACTCCACAACAGAGCTCCGGTCCCTACTATAAGCACCATTCCGTTGTCTCTTATTCATGTTTCAGCCTTTTTCATCTGATACTTGAAAACATTTTAAATATTATCTGGAAGTAAAAACTAAAATAATCCACACAAGTGTAAGTTAAATAAAAAGACTCAACCTCAACTCAGGACAAATTAACAAGTATTTTTTAAGCACTAACTGTATGTATGCCCAGTACCAACTTTAGGAACTAGAGTGGTTCAAAGAAAACAAAACTACATTTATTAAGGATTTGGCTCAGGACCTTTTCAACACATTATCTCTCTGAAATCGCACAACATCCTGTGAGGTAGGTATTATCTTTTTTCTAAGTGAGGAAGCCAAGGTTCAGAATAGAAAAGTGGTCCCTGACCTAAAAAGGCTTACGATTTAAATGGAGATATAAGAGAAAGTATTTTAAGACAGAGAACACCAAGTAAAATACCTCCATTAACACAGAGAAGGTGAGAAATTAAAAACAAGCAGGAGGAAAGCTCCTTTGTGGCTCGGCTGCTAAAGAATCTGCCTGCAATGAGGGAGACCTGGGTTCAATCCCTGGGTTGGGAAGATCCCCTGGAGAAGGGAAAGGCTTACCCACTCCCGTATTGTGGCCCAGAGAATTCCATGGACAGCCCATGGAGTAGCAAAGAGTCGGACACGACTGAGCAACTTTCACTTTCAGGAGGAAAGCATATATCAATAGTTAGATTAGTCAGGGAATACTTCTTAAAAGGGGTTTCTAGTATCCCCTCTTTGGAAATGAAATGGGAGAGCACAGTATGATAAGCTGGAGAGGAGTAACGCTTCTGTAAATAATGTGAAACAGAATGTGGGGTCTGAAAGGAAAGATGTGTGACAGCCAATTTAAGCAGTGAGCCAGGGAAAAATGGAGTAAAAAGTCTGCCTTAAAACTGAGACCGAGCGGTAGCTGGAGCACAGTGAGACAGGACATGTGCTATTAGGTGCTCCTGCCACAGCGCCTCTGAAGCACAGCAAGGGGAGCAGACGCCAAAGGCCCGCAGGTGAAGACTCGCAGGGCTGGTCAGCGGAGGCTCAGACACAGGAGGTCAAACACCAAGTTTCACAGGATGAGAGGCGGGTCATCCGCTCTCCTTTTATGTACTCTGCACCCTTCAACCAGAATGCAAGTCTCAAGAGGGCAGGGATTATAACGTTCTGTTCACTTAGATCAATGCCGGGCACAGTAAGTGTTCGATGAACATCGCTGCTGAATAAAAGGTTCAAAGTACTGACACATTCAAAAACAAAGGTCACAAAGGCCTTCAGCAAAACAAAAATAACAATAATAGTGTTATATTTATTACTCGTGCAACAATTACCATTTATTGAGCACTAACTCTGAGCCAGACACTGTGATCCATTATCTCAACCATCTTAACCTCTAAGAGAGAGGTACTATAATCATCATCTCAGTTTTACAGGTTCACATATTGAACAAATAACTTGCCCAAGGTCACAAAGCAGCACAGCTGGAACCTGGGTCTGTTAACTCCAAGGCCTACCTCCCATCTACTCTGTCACATATACAGAAAGACAAATACCCTTCTTATGCAAAGCTAGGGAAATGTGGCCAATGAGGGGAATGTGGTCCATGAGGAAAAACAAGGAAACAAAACAAAAAAGAAACTCCAACATACTCAAAAACTGTATGTCCGCCCTCTCCTCTAGCAGGTACTGTGGAAATTTTCCCACCCTAGAATACACAGATTATCCCACACAGATTAAAACTTCAATGGTTTAAAGAATCCAGATGTTGAAAAACTAGGAAGTAGAGTCAATCATCTAATCAACATTTCAAAGGGTGCTAGATAACAAGTGGTAACACCCCATGTCCACAACCCAAAGAAATAACAGGGTGTGACCTCTGACTAAGGCTGATCTCAAAATGTCCTGAGCCAGTCTCCCCAATCTGCTGCTTCCTTCCCTCCTTCGCTCTGTCTCTCCCCTCCTCTGTACACCCCATCTCTCCTCTCCTACTAACAGGCCTTTACGAAACTTGGAAATCTTTTGTTTCCTAAATTTCTAATATAGTGAGTTAAAACTTCTGTATTTCTCTAATAATAATAAAAAAAGAAGCCTACCTATGTAATATTCAGGTAGAAAAAAATGTTCCCCACTTATTATAGCTGCATTCCAAAGGTTATATTATCAAACCTATTATATTATCACCCAATCAAGAAAGAGACCACCAATCATGCAAAAGAAAGCTAATGACCCATGTATTTATTTATATAGCCTCTGATATTACAGACATAATAAATAAACAGGAAGAAATTAAACTCACTAGAAAGACTATGCTCTTCTCCCACCTACCCAGTAATCTATTCATAACCATAATTCTTTCTGAAAATGTCTAAAACAGAAAGAAGCCTAACTCCAGAATTAAAACTCTAATTGCAACCACCAAAGAAAAATATTTAAAAGATTGAATTTGTTTTAAAATTAAAATATTCGTTAAATTACTTAACCAGAGATTCACTAATATATGTCAATCTAATTTCTGCATAAGAATGAGGACAAGAGTTGGCAAGAAAAACAGTGCTAAGGAACATATCTCAATCTTTCCTTTCTGCCTTCAGATTTTTTTCATATACTTATCTTAAACATACAGTTCTATTAAATAAACAAACTATGAAGACATGGGCAAACTGTTCTCAAAATAGAAATACTTTCCAAATACAAAAAACTATCAAGAAGCATTTATTTCTAGAACTGGCCAATAGAACAGTGATTCTGCCAAGAAAAGGAAAAGTTACTTCTGAAAACTGATCCTGCATTTAATAAATATTAAGCATGAAAAGGGAATATCCCTTCCTCCCTCTCATCGTTTTAGAAAAAGAAGAAAGCTAAAAATTTAGTTAAAACAAAATCACCTAAATAAAATTCCTTCCATCTTCATTTGAGATGTACTGGTACAAATAAAACTTATTAAACTTTATGATTTTTTCAAAGTTTTTTACTCTCAAGTGTTACAGAAGGACAGTTAAATGTCTTGATAACCCAATTACATACTGGTATTTCTAAATGGACAATTTAAACCATAGTCACTTTCAGACATAATCAATAAATTATTCAAAAAAGAGTCCTTTCTAATCTAAGCACTATTGAGGTCTTTAGGGATAAATTCAAGTTCTAGTTATGTTTAAATAAGTCTTTCTTTTCTATAAATAATAAGCACAGCAGTTCTGCCATTTCTTTAAGATTTTTTTTAATAAAAATGTTAATGAATCATACACTGTTTCAGAGGCTTTTGAAAACACTGCAGAATTACTTCAGAATAATTTGTTAAACTCAAGGCTGAATTTAAGTGTTGGGCAATATAAAGCCTGACATTAGCCTTCTGTCTATGTTATACTTTAAAAGATCTTTACCATAGTAAGTTAACAGTCATGGGTCATCTTACTATATGCCAGGCACTGGAAGAGCTCCGCATATGTTTTACATTATCCCATTTAATCCTAACAACAACCCTGTATAAGACACGTCCTCATCAACAGGTGATGAAGTCGATAGCAACAGGCTAAGTAGCTTGTCCTAGGCCACAAAGGTAAGGAAAGTATTGCCGAACTAACAGGGCTTCTGCCTCCAGAGCATCAATGTATTTTATGAGAGAAATGAGAAACATTAGCAACATGCTGCTCGTTCCAAGTATGTGTAACAGTTTCTACCATTAGACAGTTCTAAGTTACCCACCATTGTAAGTGGTGTTGGAGAAGACTCTTGAGAATCCCTTGGACTACAAGGAGATCAAGCCATTTAATCCAAGAGGAAATCAACCTTGAATATTCATTGGAAGGACTGATGCTGAAGCTCCAATACTTTGGCCACCTGATGCAAAGAGCTGACTCACTGGAAAAGATCATGATGCTGGGAAAGACTGAAGGCGGGAGGAGAAGGGGACGACAGAGGATGAGATGGTTGGATGGCATCACTGGCTCGATGGACATGAGTTTGAGCAAACTCCGGGAGATGACAAAGGAAAGGAGGACCGGCGTGCTGCCGTTCGTGGGGTTGCAGAGTCGGACGTGACTGAGCGGCTGAACAACTTTAGTGGGGCAAGTCCTTCTCAGAACTAGAGATGTTGTGCAAATGTCTATTACTGCCCCCTAACTGCCTGAAAAGCATGCCATCCTAAAAGTCTCGCTAAGATACATACTTTCTTCCAAAAACAAACCAGCAATTTGTTTTGACACTTCACATCTGGCCTAACATATATGATGGGTTCAGTATCTTGTCCTATGGTGAATCTCTCAGAAGAAAGCCCAAGTGATATTAAAAATACTTTGTACCACTATCTTTTTAATAGTTCCTAAATTCCACAGCAGCCATGAAGGAGCACCTACCGTGACTCATGTGCACACAGACACACACACAGCTCATGCAACCTCTTGCCTAAAGCCACCAGATTTCCAGTAGCTAACCTTCAGCTGGAAAAAAAAAAAGAGCAGAAGCGAAACAGCAAAGCAACAGAAACCGCACAATATCTGACTGAGCTACAATCTATCCCTTAGATGAAGGGGAAGAGAGCAAAAAACAAGATACCAAGCAATAACATCTCTTGCCCATTTTGTTCATTACTTTTCAACATCCAGCATTGCAGGATAATACAACACAAACATATTTTCTTCTATTAGCTTACAGTTTTGAGAAATCAATCGTTACTCAAAACTTTCTAAGGGAACATTTTAGAAAAACTGCTATATGTTCTGTCATTCAATATCCAGATCAAGCACAGGTATTCCCTCACATATTTCGCAATTCTGACAACAGACTAGGAGGAACTGCTAACTATACATGTGTGTAAATGTGTAATTATTAGAAAATATATATCCCATAAAGTTCAGAAAACATCAAGCAGATTTAGAAAACACTCTAAACCTGTTGTAAAAGGGATCAGGATACAGTATCAATGAGGTATCACAAGAAAGTAGCCAAAACCTATTACACTAAGGCATCAGACAGACTACTTGACACAAAGTAGAAATGTTTAACAGCAGGAGTCCATTATTTGGAAACAACTTTACTCATCTGTTGGTAATGACAATTCGGCTACAAGTAAAAAAAATTATACACCTCTCTTCCCTAGTCCACTCAAAGTGTCACCAATATAGACTATTTCTATTTGGAATATTTGCATATAGGAAACAGACACCTTGTGTCTTTTAAACTGCCACTAATCCTTAAGCTTGAAATAAAAGGAAGACTTTCAAAAAGACCAAAGAAACAATCCTCTCCTAATGAACGAGAAAGCAACGTCACAGTGACCTTCTTTCTAAAAGGTATACTAAAATTGTCAGGCTGTCAGACTCCTTTTTTAAAGGAAGAAGAACTGAAGTTATCAATTATATGTAGAAACATTATGTAAAGTAAAAGCAGGTTTGAAACTAAAAAGTGTTCGCTACTGCAAGAATAATCTCTTCACCTGCCTGAGATAAATAAGTCCTATGAAACCAGGGTAAAAATATACCACCATCCAATATTAACAAATGAAACAAAAGTTTTGATATTAGCTATAATGCAACAATGAACAAAATGAACTGTTCTTCTAAACAACACATTTGAGATTTATTTGTTGGGTGAATCTATTAACCCATGCTACATTTAACCTTAAGAACACAGCAAAATTTTTTAAAGTACACAATTAAGTGATTTAAGTGATCTGTTAAGATCTAATACTTGAAATTAACAAAAACTGTGGAGCCAGTAATTCTACCCACTGAAGGGCATTGCAAAAGATCACCAAGGCTTTAAGAAACAGAAGGGTCAAACTTTAATGATCTTAAGGTTTGACTAGCACTTTCACCTGATTCAAACAAACCATGAACAATTCTAATTTCACATCTAAAATAAATGCTCTACAGCTTATTTTCAGAACCTTTCAAAATTATACTCACAAGTTTCTTCAAAGATACTTCAGAGATGCTTCTGGCCCCAATATACCATCAGTATATCACCATATGGCCCCTTATACGCTATGGTATCTTTGAATGAGAAATCCAGCAGTCCCTACTCTTTAGTTGCACTCCTTTACAGATGGCATTGCCTCTGCTCCTCGGCCCATAGGCTTCATCACTGTGGAGGCAAAAGGACCTTTGAACAGAAGACTCTGCAGAATCATTTTAAGACAGCCTCCAAGAAATACATCTCATCTAGAAAACAGAGTCCAGCTAAAATAGCCAGTCCCAGCTTTGTAATGGAAGGAAGCTCACACTGCATGTTAGTGGACTTGGCAGTGTTTTATACCAGGGATCCGTAAACTACCAGCCAAACCCAGTCTACCTGGTTTTTATGTACACGGCTTTACTAGAACACAGTCACACACATTCACTTACGTATTGTCTGTGGCTGCATTCACACTTCAACAGCAGAACTGAATCTTTGCAACAGAGACCATATGGTTCATAAAATCTAAACTATTTACTAACTGGCCCTTCACAAAGAAAAGTTTGCCCACCTCTCCTCTGCACAATGAGATGCTGGAGGGAAACACAAGGTTTCTCCAAGAACCACCTTCAAGTACATGAATAGTGGGATCACCCAATGTTTAAACACACACACACACACACACACACACACACACACACACACCTCTAGATGCTGGAGGGAAACACAAGGTTTCTCCAAGAACCACCTTCAAGTACATGAATAGTGGGATCACCCAGTGTTTAAACACACACACACACACACACACACACACACACACACCTCTTTTATTCATCCCAAATGAGTCCCAAAGTTGCTAAGGCAGACCACACTTCCTACTACGAACCCCATCTTCCCCACTGTCTTTACTATTAAGTCAAGTCAATACAAAAAGGCCCTTTAAAGTTCATCAAAACATGACTTCATCTGCAGAAAAAATGTGGAAACTAGAGGGTGAGAAGAGAAGGCACACATGGCACATATCCCAAGTCCTGGAGCCGCCTTAGATGCAGCGCCCTGACTGAACAGCTACGGCCATTCCAACTACTGCTCTGAGGGAGGGGCCAAAGAAGCTACTAAAACGGTGATCAAACTAAGGAGTACAAAAAAGCATGATAATATACTTCCTACCTCATAATCCTTAATCCTTGTTAGGTGCTGATGATGCTGTGCTGTGCTCCGTACGTACTGTCTCTTATGAGGCCCCACAGACTGTAGCCCACCAGGCCGCTCTGTCCATGGCATTTCCCAGGCAAGAGTAATGGAGTGGGTTGCCATTTCCTTCTCCAGGGGATCTTCCGGACCCAGCGATCAAACTGCGTCTCCTGCATCTCCTGCTGGCAGGTGGATTCTCTACTATGGCATCACCTGGAAAGGTCTTGTTAGAGAATACCCTACATGCAACTTTCACCACAAAAATTTTTAATATTTTTAATTTCTTAAAGATCAGTCTTCCAGGGTCTATAAATGCTTCAAAGATGTCTAAATTCTTTTAAGTGTCAAATTGGTTTTTGCTTGTTTTTTAATAGAAAGGTTTTCAAGACATTTTAAGCACGCTGTGCCAACACAGGGATATCCCCTCCATTGTATGGGACACAAAGACACGCACCAACTGCAGCAGGGGAAGTAGCCTTCTCTGCCAGCTATTTTTAGCACCACTTCGTCATGTTAAAGACCGAACTTAGGATAATAAGGAAAGGCAAACTTTTAAAAAGATGAATTGGATGAAACAGATCTGTCCCTTCTTGTATAAGTTCCTTAAGAATGAAATTTTATACATTCTTCTGAACTTAATCTCAAAGGACCTACATAGCCTATAAAAGCTTGTTAGCTATTTCAAAGATAATCATATGCCCTAAGACTGAACTGGTGGCCATGTTTAAAGGTCATTCCTTCCTTTTCAACTTCAACTCTCATTCACTGTCGGTCTCATCCATTCTTTGTTCTTCCTGTATCTCTGCTAACAGATTCCCCTCCTCCCAAGTAAATGTACCCATTTTTCAGCTCATTCTCTCCATAAACACTATAGAAACCATAGTACTTAATAATGACTCCCAGTTTTCAGCATATTACTCATCATTTTACTGTTTTGAAATCACATCGGTATTCAACTTTAACCCTAAAATTTAATGTCCAAAACAAAGTCCATTGCCCCATTTTTTAATTACTCTTTATAAAAAACCACTAGTACCATACTAACATACTGGAGCATCTTCTTCTTCACTCTTGCATCTGTTATAGCTCTTCAGTTGACTGTGGTGTAAAGATGTTGGTTCCCTAGAACACTAAAATCCTAATCCAGGTACAATGCCTCTTGGCCGAAAATACAATTTATCCTCAATGGTCTAAAACTACCCTCTCAAAAACACTACTCTCAATTCATTCTTCGGACTGTAAACATGTATCCACACAAACTGGCCCTAAGCCTACTCGACAAATTCCCGATGTATTCCTGTAAGTTAACTTCCTAATTACATTTGTCCCTCACACTCTCCAGTTCCAAGAGTTCAAAACACTTTATCTCCACCTGCTCTTTTCTTCCTTAAAAAAAAAAAAAAACACCTTCCCCTGACTGAGATACTCCAGTAAGTTCTGTATAGTCCAATATCAACATTTCTCTAATGAAATTTGTACAAATAAATTTACATCTATAAGGTACCAAACAGCAGCCAACACAGTGGTCATGGATAGAAACTGTCCATTCTCCCTTTCCGACAATTCTGGGCCAGTTTCACTGCCTCTGCCGCCCAGACACAAAAGCATCTCAAAGCCAGGGACCTCCAAATATTGTACTGTNTTCTCTAATGAAATTTGTACAAATAAATTTACATCTATAAGGTACCAAACAGCAGCCAACACAGTGGTCATGGATAGAAACTGTCCATTCTCCCTTTCCGACAATTCTGGGCCAGTTTCACTGCCTCTGCCGCCCAGACACAAAAGCATCTCAAAGCCAGGGACCTCCAAATATTGTACTGTTTCTTTGCTACTCAAATATGCAACAAAACATTACCATGATTTTTAACCAACGTATAGTCAAAACAATACAAGTCTTAAAGTTGTAAACAACTTTGATGGAGTATAATCTACGCTCAAATTAGTTTGTTGCTCCATTCTCCTTTCCTCTCCACCAAAATGAGCCTTTGCAAAACTACATTTCTCTTCCTCCTATCTTTGTAAAGTATGGAATACATGACTTCCTCAAGGTCACAAAATAACAGATCTACAGACATTCAGTGTTGACCCCACATCTAATATTACAAACAGTGCTCAATATTTTGATGTCAGTATCTATTTAAAAGAGAATTTAAGACTTCTTACAAAAGCGTAACAAGAACAAGGCACACAAAGAGAAACAAAACACCTGGAGAAGTTCCCAAGGAGGGCAAAGTGACGATGAGGATGGAAGAAATTACTCTAAAAGAGACAAAAAGTCAGGAAAGATGATGGTAAGAGAAACAATCAACATCTGCAAACCCAAACAGCAGCCAGCACAGTGGTCATGGATGGAAACTATCCATTCTCCCTTTCCTACAATTCTGTGCAAGCTTCACTGCCTCTGCCACCCAGACACACAAGCATCTCAAAGGCAGGCACCCCCAAATATTTTGCTGGAAAAGATGAACTCCAGCTTGTTCTAGCAACTCTTAAAACACAAATTTGGGGTGTGTCTTGAAACTTGAGACAGGTTTGGGAGAAATAAATGAACCGTTACATAATTCAGGGGCCAATAAGCTTGCAGAATTCATTTCTTCAAAAGAGAAACAATTCAGGATGAAAAGTGTTTCGAGCAAGTTTTTTAAAAGTTCCTGAATGAAAAGAGCATAGATAACTGCATTCCCACAAAGTTTCTACATTCATTCCCACTAAACCTCTCTCAGCAGTGGCTTCAGAGAGTGTGAGTTCATACAGCTGTCTAGAGGGGCCCTAATTCTTAGTACGGCCTATGTTCTGTTAAATAAAATTCCACCGTAGGCTTATGGTCTGTACAAATATATGAAATGTTACTTTCCTGCACCTTAATCTGGCACACGGAGAGGATACCTAAATTACAAATAGAAGATTTTACAGACTTCACTTTTAAAATAAAGGAAGAGGAAAAACATTCTTCTTCAAACAATTAAACATCAGAAGTTTCTCCTCACTGTACAGAGAAGCAGGAGATAAATAACCAAAGCTTCAAGTCATCAAGTAGGACATATCCTACTAAAAAAAAAAAAAATCACTTAAGGAAAAAATTTAGTAACTTTCATAAACTGGTTAAAGTACTAAATTCTCTTCCCCAAATCAGTTGCGATTCCTAAGAACTCAGAATTTCCTGAGTAACTGCAATCTGTTAGTGTCCTCCGGATACACAGGAATTACACCCAGAAAATGAGAAGGTAAAAAGAATAACTCCTATACTAGTTGCTCCTGAAATGAAATCTCTCAAAGAAGATTGACCAAAAAAAGTTTTACTTTCAGGGGTTCACAGAGTCAGAGGTTCCCACGTGGGAACCCAAATGAGTTGCCCAGGGCCAAAAACTATAGCGCAGTTTCCCACCCGGTGTAGCAGGAAAAGAGATATTACAGAGATGTCCTTTGTGCGCACATAGACTCCGGCTTCCTCAATTTCCTTTAGCTAATTACTGGCCAGAAAGGTACAAGTGTCCACTCTGAAGAAAGACAGAATGCCTCGAAGAGAAACCTGTGTGTACCCCCACGTACCCAGCGCTAAAGGTCACAAAACACAGGGCTGCCGGATGCTTCTCCCGGCAGCGAGGACCTTCCCCTCTCATCTACACACTCCCAACACTCCTGGAAAACATCGGCCAAACTCCAGAGGACGCCCCAGCATCCTCCCCATTTCTACCCCCAACTCTCCTCCCCGGGGAACTCACACTTTAGAGAAGAACCGGCGGCGCTGAGAAAGCGGGCTGCTTCCTGTCCTCCTCGGGACCGAGGCGGCAGCTGCGGCAGCTTCGGCGCGTTGCTGAGCAAGAAGCGGGGCTGGGATCGCCAAGCCGGGCGGCCACTCGGGTCTCTTCCGCGAGGCTGGAGCAGAGGCGGCAGCGGCGGCCCCGCTTACCTCCTCTTTTCCTCTTCCTAGGTCTCTTCAGGCTGGGTCTTCTGCCCGTCCCGGGCCAATTCTCCCCGACAGTCCCGTTTGGGAGGCTCCGGATTTTTGTCTTATAAAGTTTCTTCTGGGCGGAGGCTGCGGCCGGCCCCCCGGGTCCCCCCCGGCCCCGCCGCCCTCGGGGCTGGGGCAGGGAGGGGGCTCTAAGAACTCCTCCCGGAGTCCTGCCGAGGAGCCGGGGGGCCGGCGACGGGCCGAGAACGGAG
>SJYA01004248.1:0-35924 GCA_006410615.1 Neotragus moschatus
GTACCTTAGATCCTGAATCTGGGTTTTCCCAGATTGATGGCTTCTCTTTCTGTTGGCATATTCTCTTTGCCCGCTCTCAGTGATTAGAATAAAAGATAGTTTCTGTTTGCTTAACTCAGCTGGAGAGCTTTGGCAACTTCCTCGAATTAGAATACTTGGTGGTGGGAATTCCCTGATGGCGCAGTGGATAGGAATCTGCCTGTGAATGCAGAGGACGTGGGTTCACTCCCTGGTCTGGAAGATTCTTCACGCCGTGGAGCAGCTAAGCCCACGAGTTGCAGTTACTGAGCCTATGGCCTGTGTGCCACAGCTGCTGAAGCCCAAGTGCCCAGAGTCTTATGCTCTGCAACAAGAAAAGTGACTGCAATGAGACTCCCACACACAACTAGAGAAAACCCACGTGCAGCAACAAAAACCCTACACAGCCGAAAGAAATACACGAATAAGTGCTTGGTGTTGACTACACAGTGCAGACCTGTGCAGTCTAGAAAAAGTGACATATGTAAATAGTTTTTCAAAACTTTATAAATTCTGGCATTTTAAAGATTTTGATAACAGATGCCACAGGGGAAATGTTTTATAGCGAAAGGGAAGAAAAATTTGTGGATAGGTAAGTGCATATATTATGAACACGAACCAGAAAGTTGCAAAAGTCTTTGGCTTATAAACCGTTTTGTTGAAAATCTGATGATCTTTTCCTGTGAAGCCTAAATTTTTTTGGCCACTCCTTGAGTCATGTAGGATCTTAATTCCCCTACCAGGAGTTGAACCTGTGCCCTCTGCATTGGAAACATAGAGTCTTAACCATGGGACTGCCCAGGAATTAATTCCCTGTGAAGCCCAGTTTCCCTTCTCCAGTGGACTACGTTTCATATGCGATGAAGCCTAGTTTCATTTGTGATGTCTGCTGGTGTTCAAACCCCAGCCCCACCCCAGCGTGACCTGGCTGGCACCTCCTTGAGTTAAACTCTACTCTAATAATGATTGAAATCAAGCTTTCCTCTGGCTTTTTACACTCCTGCTTCTAAAGTGTCGGTGTATTCTGATCCCATCACCAGCTAGTCACCCAAAATAACCGTTCTCTTCTCTGTTCTGCAGTCATCTTGCCCGCCCTGACCTCACGATTCTCTTTCCGACAGGAGGAGAAGATTGCTGCCCTGCAGTCCTTTGCTGACCAGCTCATCGCTGGCGGCCACTACGCCAAAGGTGACATCTCCGGCCGGCGCAATGAGGTTCTGGACAGGTGGGTGGTCAGTGCAGCTGATGGGTCCTGCTGCACTTGTGCGAGAGCCCCGGCCTGACTACCTCCATGGGGTGCTCACCTTTGCTCTCGGTTCCACCTTCTCAGGTGGCGCCGTCTAAAAGCTCAGATGATTGAGAAGAGGTCAAAGCTGGGAGAATCGCAGACCCTCCAGCAGTTCAGCCGGGATGTAGACGAGATTGAAGCTTGGATCAGTGAAAAATTACAGACTGCAAGTGATGAGTCATATAAGGACCCCACCAACATCCAGGTGAGCTGAACCCATGAGGTATGTGTCTCCGAAGTAGCCTGTGCTCCTGAGTAGCTCTTGCTAAAAATAAGGCATCTTTAGAAGGGAGAGTTATCTCTAGGTACCTCCTCCTACTCACAGTGATGCCAAGAAAAAATGTTTTAGTAAGTGAACCGGTGGGAAGACCTCCCCTAAATGATGAGAGCCAGTTAAGAAGCTGCTCCCGTCACTTGACGCTGCTGAGGCTGTGCCTGCGTTAGAGCCTGTAGAAAAGGCCCCCTTAAAACCACTGTTTCCAAATGCTGACCTTCCCAGGGGAAGTATGACAGTTTCTGTTGAATAGATGATTTTGCGTATTCACATCAGTGTACTGAACTCTTGTTATTTTAATCTGTTTTTGTAGCTTTCCAAGCTGCTGGTAAGTTTTATGTTTTCTTAAAGAGTTTTAGTTAAATGAGCTCCAGTGTCTGCTCTTGTGTATAGATTCTCATAATCATGGTCACAGTCTGCTGGTGTCTTCCTCATCTGTGCTTTTCGTTTCTAATCATCCATCACACTCCATCCAAGTGTTCCTGCGGGATGTGGCTTTCTCTGTTGTAATTAGCCTGAGCCCTTCCCTTTTCTTCTCCGTCCCCACTCCCGGCTCATCACTTAGGCAGGTTCTGTACAGTGTTTGATTTGGGGGGCAGCAGTGAACTGCTTTCTTTCCAAAGATGCACTGTTTTTAAACGAAATTACTTTTCTCTTTGTAAGTTTGGGCTCTTCTTGCCGTGGACTCGGGGCTCTCGGTGGATGGGGGCAGGACCAGCTGGGAGAGTTTCGTTGCCCATGTGACCTTTTGTCCAGAAGTGCTGGTCACTGGAGAGGGACAGCAAGAGGTCCACAGAGTAGCAGGTGATAATGCTTCCAAGTCTACGAGAAGCCTGGGGTGAGAGGTTAAGATCAAACTGGACATCACCGAAGGGGCAGCGAAAGACTTCATAGTCAAAATGTAGCTGAGAAGTGGCTTAAATGGATGAGAATTGGGCCAAAGAACGATCAGGAAAAGAGGGGACCTGGGCTCTTGTCAGGGTATGTGGGCGTCTGAGACCTTTTTTTGTTCTGTAGTTGGGCTCGAGTGTTAAGAGTATGCGGCCAGGACGATTTATGTTGGCACTGCATTTCACCAGCCACGTGCCTCCATCTTTTGACAGTTGCTGCCCCTGAAATCAAACATTTGATGCAGAATCCTTCCCCAGTTGCACTGCTTTTTCCTTTTATTTTTTTTTCCCTGGATAACATCCTCGCCTGAGACTCTGCGTTTCTCGCCCAGAGCTGTCCCATAGCTGTGTCCTTTCGGTTGTCTCCTGTGGCGCCCCTGCAGCTTGTATCTTGGCGGGGTTTTAAATTCCCCGTCAGGCCCTTGCCCTCAGATGCCTGCCCATCGTTCTCCCAGCCCTGTCTTCTAGCAAAATGAAGTTCTTACCTACAGCTAAGCCTGGATTTTGACAAATCCAGGAGTTTTGAATGATGACCACTGCCGAAGGAGAAGCCAGGAAAGCCCAGGTCTGCGGCAGCTTCAGGGTTCTCTGTGGATGGTGGGGCAGGCTCACCCTCATATGCCTGGTGTCAGGGGGACTGCCGCCCTAGGTGATGAGAGGCCAGAAGTGTTATTTCTTAGAGCTTCTGTCCCCTAAGGAGGAAGCTGTGCGTAGAGATTGATGCACAGGTGAATTGAGAACTACAATTGGCCGTTGCCACTTCCTACAGAAGTGTTGGGAAGCGTCTGCTTGTAGAATTTCACTCTGATTCAGGAGTTGAGTCAGCTCACCTGCTCCTGAGCTGGTGCCTTTCCTCTCTCTGAACTCCCACCAGACTGACTCCAGAAGCGTTTCTCACAAATTCTGTGACTGCCTTCTAAAAAAGCGTTGCTGCCTGCCCCTAGTTCTCTAAGTTCTCTACCGCTCCTTTCTGAGAACCCCTTATTCCTGAAGACACTGCCTTGCAGGACCTGGTTTTGAAAGGTGGTGGGGGGATGTTTTTGGTGTTTTCAGAGCAAGCATCAGAAGCACCAGGCCTTCGAGGCAGAACTGCACGCCAATGCGGACCGGATCCGTGGGGTCATCGACATGGGCAACTCCCTCATTGACCGTGGGGCCTGCGCTGGCAGTGAGGATGCTGTCAAGGTACGGTGCCCAGCTCCCCTCCTCCTGGCCCAGAAAGAAGAGGTGCTGGACTTCACTGTCAGCATTAGAGTCCACTCGGTGGTGACTCTGAAACTCAATCTTAGGAAAATATCCAGGTTTCTGTCTGTGCTGCTGACGGGTGCTAGCCAGAACAGCGCCTGTGAACCTCTTCATCAACCTCGCTGAGGAGGGCTTCCCGAGAGGGCGCTGGCTGTGGGGCTGCCTTTCTATGACGACTTGCTTCTCTGGCCTAGGCCCGGCTGGCCGCCTTAGCTGACCAGTGGCAGTTCCTGGTGCAGAAGTCGGCTGAGAAGAGCCAGAAGCTGAAAGAAGCCAACAAACAGCAGAACTTCAACACTGGAATCAAGGACTTCGACTTCTGGCTCTCTGAGGTGACACCGGGCTCTCTTCCACCAGGGGTTCTGAGATGACGCTGCGGCGCCCTTCCCCCCAGGGGGGGTCCGTGAACAGGCAGGGCTCTCCCTGACATCCCCTTTAACAGGAACCTTCCTCCTCAGGTTCCTGAGCTGCGTGCTCTGGCTGGTTTCTAAGCAGGGAGGGAATGTGTAGAGAAGAGCTGTGTGGGATGTGGATCACTTGTCTCCACAAAGAATGCGAATAGGAGGAGGTGGTAGGGTCTGTGTGTAGGCTGCTCCCCCAAGCCCACGCCCAGGTGGAAATAGGACAGTGAAGGGCCAGGAAGCTGGAATTAGTCACACAGTCTCTGTAGACAGTGTAGAGAGTATAGAAAGTCTAAAGAGAAAATCTTAGAGACCACTGTTGCATATACATCTGGTCCACACTTATATCCATGAGTCTTTGTTTAGCTGTGGCTCTGTGTGTGTGTGAGCCTATGAGTAATTTATCACTGGTCTGTATTGGTAGTGTTATTTCAAGTCATGAAAAGCTCTTGGTGAACGTTTAAATAACTGCAGGCCATCACAGAGCGCGGGCATGGTTAAAGCACTCCTGTGCCGTTCTTATGCTGTTGGGCACACTAGTGCTTTCTGCCCAGGGGAAGCTCCCCTAGGAAAGTGGGGCTGCTATGTGTTCTACCACCGTGCCACAGTGAAGGCAACTGGAGTGTTCACGCTCAGGGGCCCTTGAGTCTGTGCCTGACAGACAGGCAAGACGTGGGCAGTGGGGCTGGTCACACCAAGTCAGAGCGGTAGCGTGTGGACAGACGTTTGCTGCCAACAGTAATCTCCCCTTTCACTCCCAGGTGGAAGCCCTCCTGGCCTCTGAGGATTATGGCAAAGACCTGGCTTCTGTGAACAACTTGCTAAAAAAACATCAGCTGCTGGAGGCAGATATCTCTGCCCATGAGGTGAGCAGAGTGGCGCCCAGGCAAGGGTCTGGGGCATTATACATGCAAAAGTGAGAAATTATGCCTAAGAAATGTTACTTATATTAACTTGTGATGGGTTTATTTTAACCGAGTTAATACATTTTTCTCAGTTATCTTATTTTGCTACAATTGATAGACCTTATTTGAATTTCACAGTTTTTGTGTGCATTCAGTTTTGTTTCTGTGAGTATATGCACATAGTTCCACGCAGTTGTATTAAGTGTGTAGATCTGCGTCACTACTACCAAATTCAAGATACAGACCTTGTTCTGTGAGCGCAAAGGAGCTTCCTTATAACCTTTCTAGTTGTATCCCTACCCTGTCCCTAACTCCTGGCAACCGCTGATCTGTTCACCATCTCTGTAGTTGATCATTAGAGAGTGTCATGTAAATGAGAACATACACTGGGTAACATGCTGAGATTTTTTTGACTTAGACATTTTTTTTAATGTAACAGTTTGTTTAATTTTTAATGGCAAATGTTGACATGTAAAATCTATATAAACTCTCCTACAGGTTGTCAGTAGTAGTTTATAGAGTATAAAATGGCTCTGAGACTCAGGGATGAACATTGCTGTCCTTCCCCAAATGCACCAGGTCCTTTAGAGTCAGTCTCAAGGGGAAAAAGGTCTTCAGGTATCTGAAAGTTGTCAAGCTCCTAGAAGTGGATGCCAATTGTCCAGAATTCTAATTTTCTTATGAAAGTTTGAATTTTATCATTAGCAACAAACTCAGTTTTCTTTAAAGTGACAGGTTCACTTTATTCATCCACGATATAGTTAGTATTTGTCACTCCCAAAGTTAAGAATGACCATAGTTTATTGACTATTCTTCTGAGTGAAAATGATGGTCTGTGAAAGAAGTGGCCAGTTCAGCTCGGAACGTGCTTCTCCTTTGGACAGTCATGGACTTCAGCACCCACAGAAGTACTGTGTGTGGGTTCCCCATTTTATCAGATGGGATATGAAAATGACATGTACTCAAAGATGGGTGCGTAATAAAATTAACAGCTTGGCTTCTTTTTTAAGGATGTGCTTAAGTGAAAGCGATTTCTGCTGAAAAGTGGGGGCAGTGAAGAATCAGGTTTCTGCTCATAGTTTGCCACTAACTTGAGCAGTGGCACCCCCACTGGGTTTTACACCGTCAGTGCAAATGTTCACACAGTAAAAGAGAAGAAAAAGGCAGATGTTTTTGTATTGTTACGAAAATAGTTTTGATCTCTTAGAGCCCCAGGGGTCCACACCCCTAAACCAGCCCCTCAGTGAAGAAGTTCTGATTTACAAACAGCTGCTCGTGGGAGACCCACATTTCTGACCCTCTGCTGTGTCCCTGGCCCCAGGACCGCCTGAAGGACCTCAACAGCCAGGCGGACAGCCTGATGACCAGCAGCGCCTTCGACACCTCCCAGGTGAAGGACAAGCGGGACACCATCAACGGCCGTTTCCAGAAGATCAAGAGCATGGCCGCCTCGAGGCGAGCTAGGCTGAATGAGTCCCACCGCCTGCACCAGTTCTTCCGGGACATGGACGATGAGGAGTCCTGGATCAAGTACGTGCTCCCGCTCAGCACCTCAGAGCCTTAGGAACTCTGGGGTTCATGCTCTCCTGGACCCTGGTGGTGAGGCAGACGTGGGTCAGATTTGGGCCTGGCTCGGCCCAGCCTCGGCACACACCTGTGGCAGGATGTCTCTGCTTCCCCTCCTGGTGTCTGGTGATGGTGACCAGCACAGATTCCATGAGGTAGTGGGTGCAATGGCGCCCAGGGCTTGTCTAGACCCCGTCCTGAGGTGACTGGTAACATCAGTGAGGTCCACCTGGGGAAGATTGCTGCTTGGGGAAGGGGAACTTGCTGTGGTTTGTTTTTATCATCCCGCCCCCAGAACTCTCGTGTACTTTTTTCAGATGATACAGCATGTAAACAGACATTTTTAAGGACAGATTGTGATTGTTGGTTGTCAGTCGCTTTGTCATGTCCGACTCTGTGACCTCATGGACTGCAGCATGCCAGGCTTCCCTGTCCTTCACCAGCTCCTGGAGTTTGCTCAAACTCATGTCCATTGATTCGGTGATGGCTTCCAACAGTCTCATCCTCTGCCACCCGATTCTCTTTTTGCGAAGATCCTCTCAATTCCTCACTTCCTTAAAAAGCTATTTATGGGACTTCCCTGGTGGTCTAGCAGTTAAGACTTGGCGCTTCCACTTCAGGGGGTACAGTGTTCATCCCTGGTCCGGGATCAAAGATCCCATGCGCCATACAATGAGGCCAAAATTTTTTTAAAGAGTTGTTTTAAAAAAGCTGTTTCTAGTAGCATCGTCACAGGCGTATATTTGATAAGGTGGGATTGATAGGGTGTCTGCAGTGGCTCCTCCTGTTCTGCAGCCCTTGCAGAGCCACGCACCTTGGGTGCTCCTTGAGACGTGCGTGGACTCTGCATTGGGAAGTGGAGGCTTTGTTCCCTAGAAGAGTGGCGCAGACGCTCCTGAAGGGGTAGGCACAGGAAGGAGATTGTGGGGTCAGTGAATGTCACAGCTCTGTGACCACACAGCTCTGGCTGACACAGAGGCTGACTGCCTACCTGTGTTGTCCAGGGAGAAGAAGCTGCTGGTGAGCTCGGAGGACTACGGCCGTGACCTGACGGGCGTCCAGAACCTGAGGAAGAAGCACAAACGGCTGGAGGCAGAGCTGGCTGCCCACGAGCCGGCCATTCAGGTGAGGGGCCGCCTCCTGGCTGAACGGGCCTGGACAAGCTTGTCTCACTGAGGTCTCTGCAGTGCTTATGGCCCCTCGTCCCAGAGAGTGGTGGGGAAAGTCTGAATCGGATTTTGAGACCCTTTCCTGGAAGCATGTAGAAGCAGGCGCAGTCACTGTTGAGTCTAATTGCTCTTGCCCGTCAGGGTGTCCTGGACACTGGAAAGAAGCTGTCTGATGACAACACCATCGGGAAGGAGGAGATTCAGCAGCGCCTGGCGCAGTTCGTGGAGCACTGGAAGGAGCTGAAGCAGCTGGCAGCCGCCCGGTGAGTGGGCTGGGGGCACAGTGGGTGGGGCTCGCTCAGGGCTCTGGGCCCTCCAGCCCTTTGGGACCTCTTCCTGGGGGTGCATGTGCCACAGTCACCTTGCTTCAGAAGCACCTCTGAGAGCCCCAGGCTGAGCTGGCCCCGTTACGTGTAGTCCCGAGCTGGACCCCACGTGCGGTTCTAGAGCTTCCTGTTTCATCAGCACTGGCTGTTTCATGTTAAGTGGAGGAGAAGGGCTTGAATGAACCATTTACAACCCACACTCAGCACTCATGTTTTTAAGCGTCCAAGTTACAGGAGCTTATGGCTGAATTTTTTTTTTTTTTTTTAACTATTCCCTGCGATTAGGGGCCAGCGGCTAGAAGAATCTTTGGAATATCAGCAGTTTGTGGCCAACGTGGAGGAGGAGGAAGCCTGGATCAATGAGAAGATGACCCTGGTGGCCAGTGAAGATTACGGAGACACTCTTGCTGCTATCCAGGTAGAGACCGGGGCTGCTGCCCTCTGACCACCATTTTCGCCAGCTTGCTCAGTGGCCATGCTTTTATCGGGAGAGCGTTCAGGGCTGTCAGCCAAGGTCTCCTTGGTGACTTTCAGTCCTCAGGAGCCCATGTCAGAGACGCTTGCCTTTGTGTAGACAGAATTGGGGTGACTGTCTGCCTCGATTCATGGGGTTCTTGGAACCCTGTTGTCAGCTCAGCAGTATCACTGGCATCACCACCACAGGTTTCTGGGACCTCTTCAGCATCCTGTGACTGCCTTAACAGTTACCACAAGCTAAGTGCCTTTAAAAACTACAGGAGCTTGTTTTGTCGTGGTTTGGGGAGCAGAGGTCCGGGGTCAAGGTGTCAGCAGGGCCTTGCTGTCCCACTCTGTTGTCTCCTCCAGTTCTAGGAGCTCGGCTTGTAGCAGTGCAGCCCCGCCTCTGTCCTGCTCTCCCAGGAGCTGGTCTTCCTTCTGCATGTTCCATGGCGTTCTCTCTGGGTGTGTCCATGTTCGGATTCCCCTTTTCTCATACATGTGGGACATCAGTCATACTGGATTAGGGGTACCCGGACACTCGCGTCTTAACTCGGTCACATCTGCAGAGACCTCGTTGCCATATTCCTAGGTGCTGGGTTAGGATTTGGTATCTTGAGCACACGTTTCAACCCATAACACACCTCTTCGGGACATTGGTTAGCTATTGCTGTGGAACAACACTAAACAATTCTTTCCCATGAATGTGTGAATTGATGGGCATTTTCTCAGCTGCTCTCACACAGCTGCACTGAGGCAGGGGGCCACTGGGCTAAGTCTGTGGTGCCGTCATTCATGTGGCTGACTGGGACGTCTCAGTGGCCTCACTGTCCAACAAGGTTAGATCAGCTTCTGTGGGCGGCATTAACGGAGGCCAAGGCCAGGCTGCAGGGGCTTTAAGGCCTGGCCTGTGGGACAGAGCAGCCCAGCTTCCCTCTTCATAGGAGGAGGGGCACTTTGTAGTTGAGTGTTCTCCATCTGTGCTCCCAGTTGTGGAAGCAGTGTGTGCATTCCCGATTGTTGGAGCGGCCCCTGAGCCACGCTCCTGCCAGGGATTCCTCCTAGGTGGTCGGGGGATGCGGGTAGACAGTAGAGGCAGGCAGTGGTGTCCTGTCCTTCGCGTTGCTGAGTTCTCTGAAAGCCAGCACAAGGGGCACTGTCTCCAGTGCTTCAGCTGTGTGGAGGGAGGGAAAGACGAGACTTTGAAGGCCCCCAGGAGACATGCTTGAGTTAAATCTTAGGGCAGGCATCACTGTTCAGTTGGTGCTTATCTGGAGGTTCCTCCATGTCCATTCTGTGGTCTCCAGGGAACAGAAGGCCTGTGCTGGTTGACTGGCAAGAGCTTCACCTCTTCGGAAAGGCCTTCCCTGGCCCACCCACCTCTAGTCATGCTTAACACTTTATGGTTTCCAGTTTATTCTGCATCCATTGTCGTCTTTGCCCTAGCTGACTGGGGTCCCTGTGAGGGCACCCCCGTCCTGCTCCTCTGTAGTCCTGCCCACCACCTATGCCAGGCTCTCAGGAGTTGGCTTGGCTGCTTCCACTGCAGGGCTTGCTGAAGAAACACGAAGCCTTCGAGACGGACTTCACTGTCCACAAGGACCGGGTGAATGACGTCTGCACTAACGGACAAGACCTGGTTAAGAAGGTGAGCCTGGCCCATGGGTACGAGCCTCTTCTCCCAATAGCAGCTCTATCCCAGTATTCCGTGATTAACTGGATATCCCTCTTCCTTTTTTTTGCTAATATCTATTTATTTGGCTTTGCTGGGTCTCAGTGGTGGCATGCAGGCTCTTAGTTGGAGCATATGGGATGTAGTCCCCTGACCAGGGGGCCCCCTGCATTAGGAGCTTAGTCTTAGCCACTGGACCACCAGAGAAATCCCCTCCTCTTCTGAAGTCAGCAAGTAAAGCTGACTCTGCAACATTGGAATTTTTCATTTTTCTGCCTTAATTAGGCAAAACATAGTCCTGCTGGTCCTTCTGGGACACTGGCGTTGCCAAGGGGCTGCTCTTCTAGTTTCTTCTCCAGGAATTCAGCTTTTTATAGAGGTGGCAGAACACACAGGTCATCACCCCTAAAGCCCCCACCAGAGATGGCCCCAGCTGACACCTCCGGGTTGGACCCCACCCCCCACCCCCCAGACTCTCTCCTCGTGCAGAGCTACCCACAAAGTTAAATGGCACCTGTTGGACTGGTGTACATCGAGGGTAAAACCCGGCTGCTCTCCAGGACATTAGACAAACGCATCTGTTAAAACTCAAAGTTCATTGCATTTAAACAGCCTTTTAGGGTGAAAGCAAAAAATAAGGGAGACGTCTTGGTACTTTCTCAGCAGCAGTGAAGTGAGGTCACTCCCAGGTTGAAATCCAGGCTAAATGCAGTGCCCTCAGTCTGTCATGAGCTCCACAACCAACTCTGATTTCCTGTCTCAAACACGTAATGAGTGAATAAGATTCCTCATCACAGAATTTGCCCTGGTGATCAGATTAGAGGTTTGCTCCTGGTGTTTGCTCCACCGGTGGTAACAATGTAGTTAAAATCCATGTTTGCTGAGGAGCTTTACTTCTTGCCCTCATGGGCAAATAACCTGATAGAGGCTAATCTCAGATACAGACCAGTGTCCACAAAGACGAGGCACGTGTAGGACTCGCCACACTCATGTGCCCATGTCAGCATTCCCTGTCCTTTAAGCCTGTGAGATGGCGCTCTCCGGTGTTTTTTGATCTGGCAAAGAGCCTGGTGCACTGTTCCCAACAAGTCTTCATTTGCTCTTGAGTTTCTTTTTAAATCTTATGCTGACTTAACAGTTTGTGTTTTCACATACAGTTCTAACCAAGACTGAATCAGAGTGATTGGAACTTAATACTTTTAAATATCCACATTGTGAAAATATTGTTCTGACTCATTGTTTTTATGGGATACACATAGTAGCCACTAAGTCTTAATTATTTTGGCTTTTTCTCATTTTTTGCTAGCAAAAATAACACGAGTGAGCACCTCATTGTGACCGGACATTTAGCACATTCCACATTATTGCTGGCAGGAGTGGCGTTGCTAGTGCTGATCTCTGTGAGATTCTTTCTGTTCTCGGAAAAGCCTCTGCGCATCCTCTGGGCAGGGGGCAGAGGGGGTGCGGCCCGGCTCAGCAGCTTCAAGCCCGCCAGGCAGCGGGGGGTGCAGATCAGGTAACCACGGCGGGGGGAGGACTGATGGCGGCTGCCTTCTCCTTGTCCTAGAACAATCACCATGAGGAGAACATCTCTTCCAAGATGAAGGGCTTGAACGGGAAAGTGTCAGACTTGGAGAAGGCTGCCTCCCAGAGGAAGGCAAAGCTTGATGAGAACTCGGCCTTCCTCCAGTTCAACTGGAAGGCCGATGTGGTGGAGTCCTGGATTGGTAAGCGTGGCCTGGGTGCCACAGGGTCTCGTTCCCTCCTGGGCATATGGTTTTCTTCTGGGGAGAAGAAACTGGTGGGATGTGGGCATACCAGAGACCCTCTCCACTGGGCAGACCACTAGTAACAGCAGAGACAGGGTCCTGAGGCAGAGAGCCAGGCCTCAGCGATGCCCCGGGCCAGTGTAGGGGTAACCAAACCAAAGTCCTGGGCGTCACAGCACAAGGGCCACACCAGCAGGACCAGGCTGCATCAGCACTGCCCCCTGAGCCACACGGGCCCAGAGTGTGTGTGGTCCAGCCCCCCGGCAAGGGGACCTGCACTGATCTCAGGACCCACGTGATCCTGGTAATGGCTGTCTCATAAGTAGCAACTGAACCACATCCAGCACAGGCTGGAGGAGGGACCTCTTCATCAGGGATGTAGAGGAGGGGCCTGGGTGCAGGAAGGAGCCAGCTCAGGTGTGTTCAGAGACTGCTGTCAGTGGTCCTGGAATTTAAATGTAAGCAGGACAGTAGGTGCCTGGGTGTTCTTGTCTTTGGTTTGTTGTTGTTTTTAATTTATTTATAAATTGAGATGGGGTAGTTGATTACTCTTGCTTGGTTTTCCAGGTGAAAAGGAGAACAGCTTGAAGACAGATGATTATGGCCGAGATCTGTCTTCTGTCCAAACTCTCCTCACCAAACAGGTCAGTCACAGTTATCTGACTGATGATTGGATTTTACTCACATAGTATTCCCTGGTGGGTGAATGACAGTCAGCATGTTTTTTTGACTTATGTTAGGCCCTCGAGATGTTTGGTGAGAGACAGGCCTGGTCCTCAGGATGCTCTCAGACGAGGCCTCTGAGCTGTAGCCTGTTGAGTGCTAACAGGGCTAAGCACCGAAGGGTGTGGGCCTCACCCAAGCGATATCTGCCTCGGTTTCCAGCAGGCGAGGGTTGATGGGAGCATCTCCCCAGAGGAGACAACATCTAAGCTAGGTCACGGAGAGTGAATTGAAAGTGGTCAAGGGAGAGCCAGGCGGGCATTCTTGGCAGAGGTAGTAGGACGAGTCCGCCCTTGTGCATCAGCCCCAGGCTAAAAGTGGGGATGAGAAGGAGCTGCCACAGGACTTGTGGTCTGAGGAGATGCAGAAAAGTGGCCAGGTTTGACCCAGTGTCGGGAAGGACTTGAGGCTGCCATCCCAGCCGGGGTGCTGGACAGAGCGCAGTTGTCTCTTTCGCCCCAACGCGGTCCCTGCCTTCTCGCTCCTCCTTCCAGGAAACCTTTGATGCTGGCCTGCAGGCCTTCCAGCAGGAGGGCATCGCCAACATCACTGCCCTCAAAGATCAGCTGCTGGCTGCCAAGCATGTTCAGTCTAAGGCCATCGAGGCCCGCCACGCTGCCCTCATGAAGAGGTGGAGCCAGCTCCTGGCCAACTCGGCTGCCCGGAAAAAGAAGCTGCTGGAGGCACAGAGCCACTTCCGCAAGGTAAGCGTGGCCCCGGCCAGCTCTGCACACATGGACAGCAAACCCAGCTCTGCTCAGGGGCGTGGAATCAACATAAACCAGCCAGGTGGGGCCCTTGTCTTCATGAGGCTGCTGCTCTGGAAGCACCTGGGACACTGAGCTTGCACATCCCAGAAAGGGGAACACGGGAGAAAGATGGAGGCCCCTTAGCAGCAGGAGAAGGCAGGCAGAGCACCGAGCGAGCAAGCCCGATGCCCTGGGAACAAGCCCCACCTTCCTGGGCCCCACACCACTGCCCGCCCATTCGCCTACCAAGGATGGTCCCTACGGCCCCGCATGTTCCTGCAGCTGTGCTCACTTGGTCACCTCTGCCTTCAGGTGGAGGATCTCTTCCTGACCTTTGCCAAAAAGGCTTCAGCCTTCAACAGCTGGTTTGAAAACGCAGAGGAGGACTTAACAGACCCGGTGCGCTGCAACTCCCTGGAAGAGATCAAGGCCTTGAGAGAGGCTCACGACGCCTTCCGCTCCTCGCTGAGCTCGGCCCAGGCCGACTTCAACCAGCTGGCTGAGCTGGACCGCCAGATCAAGAACTTCCGCGTGGCCTCCAACCCCTACACTTGGTTCACCATGGAGGCCCTGGAGGAGACCTGGAGGAACCTTCAAAAGATCATCAAGGTGCTTCCCCACAAGAGGGCCAGGCCCTGGCAGGGAAGCCCTTTCTCCATGAGGACCGAGGAGTCGGGATGGAGGGCAATTTCCTTTATCACAAGTCACTGTGGGTCCCCCCGCCCTACCCCGAGTCTGTGGCGTCTTGGGGGATGTGAGCTGCCGAATGCCTCCCAGATGCCTTCTGTGCTGTCTTTGGGCTGAGGTTAATAGCTCGTCCTCCCTGGCCCCCCAAGGGTGTGGATCTTGTGTCCACCTTCAGAAAACTACTTCCTGTTTGTATCAGATGCTAAGACAGGCTGGCAGTTGTGGAGCCTGGGCCTGTCTGTGAAGGGGCGTGGTGACACGCCCCTGCCTCATTCAGTCGCTCAGTCGTGTCTGACACTCTGCGACCCCATGGCCTGCAGCACGCCCAGCCTCCCTGTCCTTCGTCGTCTCCCGGAGTTTGCTCAAACTCCTGCCCGTTAGACTGATGATGTCGTCCAACCGTCTCACCCTCTGCTTGCCTCCTTGGTCCTCAGGAAAGGGAGCTGGAGCTGCAGAAGGAGCAGCGGCGGCAGGAGGAGAATGACAAGCTGCGCCAGGAGTTCGCCCAGCACGCCAACGCCTTCCACCAGTGGATCCAGGAGACCAGGTGCGTCCCCACTGCTGGGAGCGCGTCCTGGGGTCCGGGTGCCCAGCCCCGGGGCCGGAGGGGTGGGCAGACTGAGAAGTGTTCGCCAGGAAACTGTTCCCGAGACGAGTCGCTGGTCCTGGATTGGGTGGGACTGAGTGCGGCGGCCCCTCACGGTGACGGTGACGGAGGTGCAGTCGAGTTGGTGTGGTACTGATGATCTCGGTTTTGTCTCTCTCTGTCCCGTCTGTCTCTGCCCCTCGCGATCGCTGCTGTCCGGACACCGCCCTGTCTTGTGGCTGCTTGGATCCTGCCTCCACAGAACGTATCTCCTCGATGGGTTAATATTGACTTCCTATTTCTGCGGGCTCGTGGTGTGGTGGTGTCTCATGTGCTTGTTCCTCTGCCCTCCATCCGTCGTGGCCTGGCTTGCAGAGGATCGCGGGATGGGCCTTCCCGTCCTGGGCGGCTGCACGTCCCCCCGCCTGCCCCTCTCCTGGCAACCACCCCCGGCCCCGGTGGCCTGTGGTCCAGGAAGGGGAGCCTCTCCCACGTTCCTGTTCAGGTTCCAAAGGTTCCCTGAAGGAGAGAGACTAGGCCAGAGGCCAGAGCTGAGTCCCCTTGCTCCTTCAGCTGTGGGATTACCCTGGACTTTCTGCCTTTTTGCCCCATGTCTGATGGGACTGTATTTAGTCCCACGGAGGTCAGGGGCATGAGACAGGACGACAGTGTTGAGGAGGCTCCGGCTGGCGTGCTAAGTCCCCTGTGCACTGACCCCTGAGGGCTGAGGCTGTCTTTTGCCTTCATAGGAAGCGTAAGGGCCCAGGATTTCTGAGTGATGGGGGAGGGGGCCTGGGAGGAGCCCTGAGAGGCATAGGGCCGTCCTGCCCAGTCCCGGGGGAGCCTCCTCTCCAGGCTGGGGCCTCTGCCTGGATCAGGCATGTTTGCATTGCCTCCTAGGACCATGGTGGCTTAGACTAGTGCTCCAGAGGCCCAGCAGGCAGGTCCATCAGGTGTTAGAGGAGGCAGCAGAAGGTGCCCACTGATGAGCACTAGCTGAAGACAGAGCAGGGGGGATTTAGGGACCCCAGGTTCAGCTGGAGCTCGTGTGCCGCCCTGGTGTCCGCCCTCCCCACCCAGTGCCCATGGCTGTGTCTGCTGGTCTTGGTCTTTGTGTCCACAAGGTGCCCTGCTCCCCTTACCGTGTGGCTCCTCCCAGCCCTGTCCCATCTTGCTCGGTCCCCTCGTGACCTGCCGCCCTGCAAGGCCGCCTGCCTTCCCAGGCCGACCGTTGGCTTGGGTCCCTGCCGGGGCACCAGGTGGCCCTGCCTGTGCACTGCCAGCTTGGGCCTCGTGGTGTGTGTCTGTCTCGGTATGCTCTCGCTTCCCTTCCTCTGGTGTATTCATTTGGTTTCTTTTCTTTGAATAGCATAGCGTATCGTCGGGTCATTCGTGTCTATCAGTATGAAGTTGGGGATGATCTGTCTGGAAGGTTTTTCTCCTCTTATTTCTCTTCTTACCTCACTGGTTTTACCAATGCACTCTTGACTCCCCCAGGCGGCTCTGCTTTCTGACTAACCCACCGCCCGCGGCCGCATGGGCAGAAGGGGTTTGTCCTCCCACTGCACCAGCGCCCACCCTCCTGCCCCCAGGTCCCGGGGGGGTGCTTTTCCCGGGGGGACATGGCGTGCCTGGGAGTCTGACCTGCTGGGGTAGGAGGAAGCCTGGTGCCTTGCCTTGTTAGAGCACTTTGAACTTGGGCAATTCCAGAGCTAACGCTGGCTCGCTGGGTGTTAAAAGGGTAGGTGGGGGCAAATGTGGGTACCGGGGAGGCCGGGTGCAACCCCATGAAGGACACGCGCACAGTGTGGCTCGTCCCTGCACGTAACCTCGTTTGTCTTTGTTCACTGGTGGCCTCTGTGACCTCACACTGTTATGTCAGGAAGAGGCTGCCCAGAGGCCCCTTGCTCTTGCCTTGGAAGGAGCCTATGGCACTGTCTCCCTAGATGACAGAACCTGAACCTGGGGTTTAGTCACAACCACCCCTCCTTTGGGCAGAATGAAAACAATTTTCAAAACCAATCTGGCCATGATCTCGGCATCCCAGTTTCCATGTCGAGGGGCTCTCTGACCACATCCCCATTGCTGTCACTCCCCCTGGAGCACAGGTGCCCTTCTTGGGGACCTGAGGAGGCCCCAGAGACCCCTGGGTGGCTTTTGGCTTGCCGGCCTCCCTCCGTCCTCAGGCCTCCTGTCAGGTGGCAGGGCACCTCCTTCCCTGTGGCCGAAGCCCCCCTCTGTCCCAGGGGAGCTTAGTTGACTCCTCAGGTGCCCTTCGAGGGCCTGGCTTGGCTCAGGCACCACGTCACAGCCTGGCTGAGCCTGAGGAGTCAGCTGCATGCGAAAGCGTCCTGGCCGGGGAGCAGAGAACAGGCCGGGTAGGGCTCAGTCCGCCTCACCTGCGGGTGAATGCCAGCTCGGGCCACAGCCTCTGAGCCCTGAAACTGGAGTAGCGGTACCTGCTCTCCTGGCTCCCAGGGCTGCTGAGAAAAGATAGCCAATAGCAAGCAGATAGGTCTTGCTCCCTCAGTAAAATGAATTCGAGACTGAACGTCCTTTAATCTGAGGAAAGTTAACTTCACGCTCGCAATCAGGCCTCTTGCCTCACTGCGTGTCTGTGTTTAGGTCCTGCATGGTGGAAGAATCCGGGACCCTCGAATCGCAGCTTGAAGCTACCAAAGTAAGTGCCCGTTCTGCCCACCTCTGCCAGCAGGCCTCCTTGGCTGCAGGTCCGGGACGAGGTGGGCTGCTTGGATGCCCCCCTTCTCCCTTGCCTTAAAGCAGCCCAGGACCGCCGTCACTTTAGAGGCTGCTGCCTGGAGCCCCACTTGGACAAAAAGAGGCTCGTTGGGTCCTCTGTATCCTGTTGCCCTGGCAGGTCAACCCGCTGATCGGTGCCTCTCACACTGAAGCGTCTTCCTTTGTTGAGGCTGTAGGATTTTAGCTTCATCCCATCTCTCCTTTCCCCTTGCAGGCAGCCCTACAGGCCTCAGGCTGAGGTGCTGAGACTGAGGAGGGGCTGTTAAGGAGGCGTTTGAGCCCAGGGACCGAGGCACGAACCCCTGACCCACGTGTCTTTGCCCTTCACCCCGCAGCGCAAACATCAGGAGATTCGAGCCATGAGAAGTCAGCTCAAGAAGATTGAAGACCTAGGGGCGGCCATGGAGGAAGCGCTGATCCTGGACAACAAGTACACGGAGCACAGCACTGTGGGTCTGGCCCAGCAGTGGGACCAGCTCGACCAGCTGGGCATGCGCATGCAGCACAACCTGGAGCAGCAGATCCAGGCCAGGTGCCCGCGGCTGCCCTGGGCAGGGGCGGGGGCAGGGGCGCACACGCCGCCAGCCACTGGGGCTGGAGGACCCAGGCCCTGACCCTGTCCCTCCTTCCAGGAACACCACAGGAGTGACCGAGGAGGCCCTCAAAGAATTCAGCATGATGTTCAAGTGAGTATCCCCAGGCCCTCCCTGGTGGGCGAGGTGGGCTCAGCTGCAGGGCCTCTGGGCTGAGGTGTCGGCTTTCTGCCACAGACACTTTGACAAGGACAAGTCCGGCCGGCTGAACCACCAGGAGTTCAAATCCTGTCTGCGCTCCCTGGGCTATGACCTGCCCATGGTGGAGGAAGGGGAGCCCGACCCTGAGTTCGAGGCCATCCTGGACACTGTGGATCCTAACAGGTGACTGTCAGGGAAGGAGCAGAAGTGGCTGTGCCCGAGGCTCCTGCTGTGCCCTCCCTACTCACTACACCTTGCCCCCCACCCCAGGGACGGCCACGTCTCTCTGCAAGAGTACATGGCCTTTATGATCAGCCGTGAGACCGAGAACGTCAAGTCCAGCGAGGAGATCGAGAGCGCCTTCCGGGCCCTGAGCTCCGAAGGGAAGCCTTATGTGACCAAGGAGGAGCTGTACCAGGTCTGGAGCTCTGCTTCTGGGGTGGGGGGTGGGTGTGTCTTTTGAAAGGCAAAAGCCCAGGCAAGGCTGGCCCCAAGCTTGGGGGCAGAGCTGAGTCTATAGAGTCACAGCTCCCAGCCTTGAGCCTCAGCTGCTGTGTGCAGACCTTTTTACCCCATTTTCAAGTGAAACTCAGCCCAGGCTAAAGGCCATTAATGGCAGAGATCCAGAAATTCAGGCACAGATGTTTCTCAAGTCGGGCCCACTGCCCCCCACAGCACAAGTTGGCGTGGCTGGTCGGGGCTCAGCTGACATGCACCTTTCCCTCCAGAACCTGACTCGGGAACAAGCCGACTACTGCGTCTCCCACATGAAGCCCTACGTGGACGGCAAGGGCCGCGAACTCCCCACTGCTTTTGACTACGTCGAGTTCACCCGCTCGCTCTTCGTGAACTGATCCTCTGCTCCTAGGTTAGCCTGGCCCACGCTGCTTGCCCTACCGTCGCCTTGCTGCATGTCAACTCCTCTCTGTGCTCTTAACAAAAATACTCCAGACAGTGTTGCTCTCCAGCATAACCTTAACTTGCTTAGCTTGGTTTAAGATTTAGTAGAAAACGGTGCTTCAGTAACCGGCTTTAGGTCCAGTCGCCATTGCCACGTTGCTGCAGGGACCCAATTCCTGTCTCAAGGCCGGCTGCCCCATTCCGACTACAGAAAAATCTGAGCCGCTGGCTAGTTCCCCCGTTGTTCTCCCTCCCTCAATTTTGTTTCCANAGTAGAAAACGGTGCTTCAGTAACCGGCTTTAGGTCCAGTCGCCATTGCCACGTTGCTGCAGGGACCCAATTCCTGTCTCAAGGCCGGCTGCCCCATTCCGACTACAGAAAAATCTGAGCCGCTGGCTAGTTCCCCCGTTGTTCTCCCTCCCTCAATTTTGTTTCCATGTAAAAGACAAATAAATGACTTGACTGACTCCCCCAAAAGCTTGTCACATTGTCTTCATTTGGCTTCTGTCAGAGACACAGCCCAGAGGTAGCCTCCCCGACCTCAACTGGCCACCTCCGAGGCCAGCTGGTCCAGGTGCTCTGTCTCCCGGGCTCCCTGTTCAGTGAACTCACTGCTAAGCTGCCACACCTTTACTGTGCCCTTGGCATCACCAGCAGCCAGGAGTTGAGTTTGCTGGCAGTTGAATTCAAGACAGTAGACAGGGCTTTCGTCCTCGGTTTGCTTGACTGAAACTGCGGGCTTCTGAGAGCTTTTCTGGAGATCAAACAGCTGCACGTCACCTTCAGGGAGAGTCGTGGGGTGAGACAGGCCCAAAGCCGCAGCCTCTGAGCCTCTTCGGTTCCCAAAGACATGAGAAGGCTGTGACTCAGTTCAGCTCTCTGTCCCACGTGACCTCGCCCACAGCCTCCCCAGCCCACAGCTGCAGGGAAATGCTGGGCTCATGTCCCTTCAGTGGAGTGAAGCCCAGGGCCCGTGCCATACCTTCCCCAGAAGCAGCCGCGAACACCAAGGGGCGCACCGGGGACCAGCGCACAGCAAACAGGTACTTGGGGGAGAGCTGCAGGGAGGTCAGGGGCTGGGCCTGCAGCATGGAGTACAGGTGGACGTGGCCGTCCGTCCCTGCGCTCAGGAAGAGGTTCCTAGATGGGACACAGGGCAGGCGGCGGGTGAGCGCTGGGGGTCCAGGTGCAGCTGGGGCCTTTCTGCCGGACTCCTCGTGGGCTACTGGGCTCCCGAAAGCAAGGAGCTGATTCCCTGGAGCCAACCACGGGAGCTCTGGGTACTGGAGCTTGGTGGGGAAGACCCAGGCCCAGGGCAGACTGCAGGTTCTTCAGGCAGTTCTGTGTGGGTCCTGGTGGAACTCCTCCGCCCTCCCTGTGCCAGAGGCCCTGTGGGTCCTCCCTACCTGTGGAAGGGGGAGCAGCTCACAGAGTAGACGGGGCCACCGTGGGGGGCGAAGGTGAACTGCGCCGGGGCCCGCAGGGGCACAGAGCTGGGCATCCGCGTGACAGCGGCCTCCTCCACCATCAGCGAGCACTTGAGTGGGAAGCCGCCTTCTGTGCCCAGCACAAAAAGGCTGGGATCGAAGCTGGAGAAAGCCACCGCTGTGGCGCCCACCTCAGTCTCCCCACGGGAAGGCTGCGGAGGAAAAGAGCTGGAGGGCAGAGCCAGGGGGAGTCTGCTCGGTGGCCCCAAGGAGCCCGGGGCATGTGCGTGACTGCTGTGGCCCTCAGGGACTCCCACCTGCCCGCCCGCCCCCAAGGTGCACTGGCTTGGAGGGTCCCACGGCCCAGCGCTGCCTTGTGGGCCTGTATCTGGGGTGGCAGCCTTACCACTCGTACCTTTTTCAGCTTGGTGTTCCTGGGGAGCTGCTGCACGGCTAAGGCGAAGCCTGCGCTCAGCTGCAGCCGGCCGGCCCCGACCCCCTGCCAGAGCAGCACCTTCCCGTCAGTGGCCACGCTCAGCACCTGGAAGCGGTGGCTATGCCGGGGCTCCGGGAGCCAGACCACCTAGGTGACCCGGAGAGGAGCCAGGTCACGAGAGGACACCTGCCCCACCTCCCGGCAAGGCCAGCTGTCAGCCTCCACACGACCTTCCCCTTCTCTTCCAGGAGGAAAAAAAAAAAGGGAGACTTCTTGCAGAGGCTTGGGAGCCACCTTGACCCACCAGGGGGCAGACCCAGAGGGTTCCCAGGTGCCCCCAAGTCCCAGCAGAAAACCAGGACGGCAGGGGCTCCATGGAGGCGGCCAGCAGGGCCAGGCCCAGGGGGCTCCCTCTAGGGGCGAGTGTGACTCAGGACCCAGGCGCTCCGAGAATGCCAGAGGCAGCTGGCCAAGCGCTGACTCCCTGTTGACCTTCCTCCTGGGTGATGGCCAGTGGGCACCCCCTCCCCTGCTCCGCGCCGTGGAGCGGACGCCCGGACGGCAAGGCCTGGCTCCGGAGGAGGTTATCTCCCGCCCTGCCCGGCGGGCCGCTGCCCTGACCTGGTACACGGGGTCCGTGTGCGTGTCATCCGTCAGGCCCGTGCGCCAGAGCAGTGGGTCCTCGGGGCGGCTCATGTCCCACACCAGCACCTCGCCACTGTACAGTCCACCTGGAGGCCAAGCGGGCATGGGGAGCCGCCCACAGCCAACAGCCCCGCTTTGGGGACGGGCACCCGCCCCTCCTGTCCACTGCGCTAGGACGTGGGGCTGCTTCCTCAAAAAGAGTCCTGGTCCCCAGGCCGCCTGCTCTATCCAGCGGTGCCCACCCCAGGAAGCTCCCCCACCACCAGGCTGCTCTCCCCTGCCCGCACCCACTGTTCCTCCAGCTTCACCTGCCCCCTTTCTCAGCGCACACATCACTATGGTCAGCGCCCCGAGACTGCCTGCTTCGCCCAGCCTCACATCCTGACCAGGCTGTACCTCTGCGTGGCCCACACCACCCAAGACCTTAGCTAAGGACCTGCCTCCCTCCTCCTCCACGCCCAGTTACCTGACCCGAGCCCAGGGCTCAGGACCCCCTATGGTCCCTGCTTCTGGCCGTGACCAGAGGCTGAGGGCCAAATGCAGGGCCTCAGCTGCCCACTGCTAGATGTGGAGCAGAGACAGGCTGGGGGACTCACCTGCCACGTGGGATGGCCGCGTGGGGTGGAAGGCCAGGCACATGGCGGCGCTGGGCACCTCCACCACCGCTGACGGCTGCTGGGGGCTCAGGCTTCGCCGGTCCAAGTTCCAGGCACACACGAAGGACCGCAGCGTGCTCCAGTCCCCGTCATCCAGCCTGCAGGGACACACCCGCACGAGCTCAGCCTGAGGCCTGGGCTCCATCCCAACCCGCGCCACTCCAGCCCACCTTGCTCCTACTGCCTGACCCACCTCACCCCTGACACAGATGAGTGAGTCTCTGTCCCCATCACACATAGACACTGTGCTGGGTACCCAAGTGGCACCCCAAGGTCATGACTCTCCCTGGAAAAGGGTCTCCAGGAACCAGAGACAGGGCCACACATGGCAGGGGGAGGAAGCTGGGCGTGTCTGACACAGCCTGGGAGAGACGACGCAGGCCCAGGGCTCAGAGCCCACTACTGATAGCTGGGCACTGGGAGAACCCTCCCTGTCTTTTCCTGCCAACCCAAGGCTCGGGCAGCCTTGAGAAGGAAGACTCCCACAGAGGCCAAGCTCTGGGCCCACCCCTCTGCGCAGATGAAGAGACGGATTCAGACGAGGGTCTCAGGGCCTCCTATCGCGCCCCCACACACCACTGCTGCCACTCACCGGCCATAGGCGCAGGCCACCACAGAGCCAGTGGAGTTCCAGGAGACACCAGTCACGTGGAGACCCTGCCCTTGGGCTGGGGGATAGCTCAGGGTATGTAGGCAGGTCACCTGTAACAGACAGGCCATCCCCAACTCCGAATCCCAAAGCCACCCAGCAGGGGAACAAAGAGCAGACACAGGTGTGGGGCTCCTGATTCCGGTCAGGATTCAAGGCCACTGCCCAGCCCGGGGACAGTGTGGAGCCTTCATCCCATCATTCCCCGCAACAGGGTGCTTCCAGAAGGAAGAGCCTTGGGAACTGAGACGGACACCAGGCTCTAGGTCAGAGCTGGACCCTGTACTCACATCTGTTCCACACAAAATCTCCAAAGCCTTGGCTTCTGGAGTGGCACAGGGATGATGGCTGCCCAACAATGTGAGTATCCTGGACGCCACGTGACTGCACAGGCGAGAAACGGTCACAGGAGGACATTTTGTGTTAGGTGTATCTCAATGCACACTGTTTTTAAAGCTCGGGCACCCTGTGGCTCACCCCACAGCTGCCAGCAGCAGCTAACGAGAAGGCCAACAGTGCTGGCCACAGTGAGGGTCTGGCACACTTTCCAGGGGCTAATCTGCACCACAGGCCAAAACTCCTGCGGAAAGTCTCACCCTTCTTGATCTCACAGCCGCAAATAGAGAAACGATCCAATAGAAAAAACATCCAAACTCTGTCAGAAGCTGCACTGTGCGCCTCTGGTGAGAATGCAGAATGTGCAGGCACTGTGGAAAGCAGCCTAGCAGTTCCACAAAATGTTGAGTTGCCACATGGACCAGCAATGCCACCCCAAGGGACATGCCCAAGAGGACTGAAAACGAACACGCCGACATGTGCACTTGAACACAAGTGGCCACAGCATCACTCACGACAGCCAGAAACGTCCAGCAACTGACGGACAAGCGCAGCACACTCCTACCACGGCGAACGATCCAGCCGTAGAAAGGAATGACGTCCTGAAAGACGCTACAACACGAGGACCCTTGACAACACTCTGCTAGGCAGACACAGTTATATAATCAGACGCTATATGAGTCCATTACGTGAGATGTCCAGAGGAGACAAATCTGAAGACAGAAAGGGGGTGAGCAGCTGCCAGGAGCTATGGGGGAAATGGGGAGTGGCTGCTAGTGGATATGAATTTTTGGGGGGAAGTGATGAAAATATTCTAAAATGGACTATGGCAAAGCTGACACACNGTCCATTACGTGAGATGTCCAGAGGAGACAAATCTGAAGACAGAAAGGGGGTGAGCAGCTGCCAGGAGCTATGGGGGAAATGGGGAGTGGCTGCTAGTGGATATGAATTTTTGGGGGGAAGTGATGAAAATATTCTAAAATGGACTATGGCAAAGCTGACACACCTCTGTGCCGTGCGCTCTGTCGCTCAGTCGTATCCGACTCTTTGTGACCCCCATGGACTGTAGCCCTCCAGGCTCCTCTGTCCACAGGGGTTCTCCAGGCCAAGAATACTGGAGTGGGTTGCCATGCCCTCCTCCAGGGGATCTTCCCACCCCAGGGACTGAGTCCAGGTCTCCCACATTGCAGGTGGACTCTACCGTCTGAGTCACCAGGGAGGCCCCTACTGGAAAAGTATTAAAACCCACTTCACACTTTAAATGATTTATATGGGTGAATTATATGGGTTGTAAACTATATCTCAGTAAATTTGTTGGGTTTTTTCTCCTTCCCAACGGGGGCTTGAACCTGTGCCCCCTGGAAGCATGGTGTCTTCACCCCTGCACCACCAGGGAAGTCCTCAGCAAATCTGTCATTTTAAAACAAAGCCATGCGCTGGGGCCAGGAGGCAGAGGGGGCATGAGAAAAACTCTCGGGGTTCTGGTTCCACTAATGCTTGCCCTGTGTGAGAATTATGGGCCCGAACACTGAGACCTGTGTCTGTGTTTATGCAGGTTTTATGAATTCAATAAAAGCCTGTATTAAAAAATAAACTAAATGCCTGAGTGTAAAAATAAATAAATAACAAATAAACTATAAGCGCTATGTATCATAACAGCATTTGTAACTGCAACGATTGAGGGACAGAAAGATGGGCTGCTCCGTACCTTCACTGGTGGGTGTCTGCCAAGACCCAACACAGCACACAGCGTGAATTTACCTGTGTGGAAAACCTACCTCAGCAAACCTGACTCCATGAAAGTCTATGGCGAAACATCGTGGAGCAGTTTAAAAAGGACAAGAATCTATAATGGAAAGAGATCTGAAAACAGAAAACATGTATATTTCCATACATATTATACATATATAGATAACTGGATATATGTATAAAACTGAGTATATATACGTACACGAGCTTCCCTGGTGGCTCATATGGTAAAGAATCTGCCTACAAGGCAGGAGACCCCGGTTTGATCCCTGGAGAAGGGAATGGCTAGCCATCCAATATTCTTGCCTAGAGAATTCCATGGACAGAGGAGCCTGGCAGGCTACACTCCATGGGGTCACTAAGCAACTAACACTTTCACTACACTCACACACACATACAGAAAACTTGAATCACTTCGCTGTGCATCTGAAGCTATGTAACATTAACTATACTTCAATTTTTTTTTTGGCCACACCAAATGGCATGTGGGATCTTAGATCCCACCTGGGATCCAACCCACATCCCCTACAGTGGAAACACAGAGTCTTAACCAGTGGACCACCATGGAAATCCCTAACTATACTTCACTTAAAAAAAAATAATAATAGGGAATTCCTTGGCGCTCCAGTGTTTAGGACTCCACACTTCCACTGCTGGGGACCCAGGTTCAATTCCTGGTTGGGGAACCGAGAGCCCACAAGCTATCCCACATGGCCAAATAAATGAATAAAATAAAATGGTAATAAATAAATAAAAAGGACACAGGTGAAGTCTATGGAGCAACCTGACAACACAGAACAGGCTTTGCTTCTGAAGAGAAAAGACCCCAGACTGGTCACAGTGCCTCCCCGCCGTCAGCCACACGCACAAACGAGGGCCAGCGCAGGACAAGGCAAAGAGGCCAAAGGTTCCAGGGGGGCCCTCCTGGGTGCACTCCCCTAGGTGGCCTCCTCCCCATCTAATTCCCAAGTGTTCGGCCAAGTCATCACTGACTTTCCGACTGTGATGGCGCAGTACTTGACTGAGAGCAGCGGCTCAACCTTTCCGGGGCTATGACAGACAAGGACAGCAGGGAAATGTCAAGACCAACACCCCGACAGCTGGAGTAGAGAGAGAGCAGCCTGATGCCTCAGCCAACGCAGGAATTCGACTGGGGAGAAATAATCCAGAAATTCATGCACAAGAAAAGCAAAGTGAGAGAGACAGCCTCGCTTTAGCTCTGCCACACAGCAGCAAACCGGAAAAGACTACTCCTCTGCCCAACACTCAAAAAGGAAACCAACTTCAGGGCCGCGAGAGGCCCACACGCCCCATGGCAACCCAAGAGTGCTACCTAACCCCCCACCTGCTCACTGTTTCCGGAAGACATGCTTCTAGAAGCGATGCTGTGCTGGGATGTCCACCAACGGGGACCGCAGGAAGGCTGCCTGTCCACTCAGTGGCATGTCACGCAGGTTCTGGGGTGTCTGGGGCCCCTCCTCTACAGGAACTGGCAGGGAAAGCTCTGCTGAGTGCGAAAGGTCGTAAACAGCCTGGACAGCGTTCTCCACCTTCGTCTAACATATCCTTGATGGCAACAGCAGCGGCACCGCGCTGTGTGTCAGTGTCAAATGGGAAAGGCCTGTGACCCACTGTTCCCACTCGCAGTACACGCTCCGTATTTTTGCAGTGACTGTTTGTTAAAATGAATGTGCAGCGCTTTTGTAATCAGAAACGACTATTTATTTTTCCTTCATTGCAGATTTATTTTTAATCGGAGGATAATTACAAAATTGTGACGGTTTCTGCCACGTATCAATAAGAATCAGGCATAGGCGTACATACATCCCCTTCTGTTTTTTTTCATTTATTTTTATTTACTGAGCTGCACTAGATCTTAGCTGTGGTATGTGGGATCTAGTTCCCTGATTAAGGATGGAAGCTGGCCCCCTGCGTTGGGAGCACGGAGTCTTAGCCACTGGACCACCGGGGAAGTCCCTCTCCTCTCCCTCTTGAACCTCCCTCCCCATCTCATCCCTCTAGGTTGTCAAAGAGCACCTCTGGGTCCCCACTGGCTGTCTATTTTACATATGGTAACGTGACTGTTTCAATGTCACTCTCTCAAATCATCCCCCAACCCCCAACCACCCCCACCGTGTCCAAAAGTCTGTCCTTTGTGTCTGCGTCTCCTTTGCTGCCCTGCGAAGAGGATCATCACATCATATGTGTTTTCTAAAGGGGGAGAAAGTAATATACAGGTGGACCAAACTAATGCACAGAAAGGTGGAAAAGCCTTAACAATGAAGAACAAGCGCTTGGGACTTCCCTGGTGGTCTGGTGGCTAAGACTCCATGCTCCCAACGCAGGGGGTCTGGGTTTGATCCCTGGTCAGAGAACTAGAGCCCACATGCTGCGACTAAGACTCAGACACATCCAAAAACAACAACAGACAAAAAACCAACAGCTCACCTTCTTCAAATGCAACTGTAAAAGGGGGCAGCTAAGCCCAGATTTGATTTTAACGTTCATGACCTTCTTCTTGTGCTCCACTTAAAAATAACGACGAGTCCACACTTACTTGTGGCCTTGGCAAATGTTTTTCAGAGGAATTTTGAGGATTTCTCTCAAACAAATCCACTCTCCCAAATCTATCAACGCTTTGGTGGGAACAGGGCAGCTGTATATCCAGAAACAGACAGAAGAGGAAGGGCTGGAGAGAAGGGCTATGACCTCTGAATACAGAAGTACTAATCTCCATTTCTCGAGAAAGAACACAATGTATAAGGAAAGCCATCACTGCTCAGTCAGCAGCCTGTCCCCAGGCACCAGCAGGGTGGAGCAGAGATCAAGGGCCCGCCTTCCTTCAGAGGCTTCCTGATCTCAAAGCGGTGGCTCCAACTGGACATTTGCGTTTACAGGGTGACTGCTCTGAGCTCTGCCTCAAGACCAGAAAAGGCTTGGCAATGCAGAAGTCACTAGAGCGCCAAAGTGAAACCAGGGAGACTAGGACTCAAACTCCAGCTCAGCCAGTCACAGCTGTGTGACTGCAGACAAGTCCCTTAGCTTCTCTGAATCTCATCTATAAAATGGAGATCGTAGGAACTCCCTGGCAGTCCTGCGCTTTCGCTGCCAAGGGCCCCCAGTTAGACTCCTAGTCAGGGAACTAAGATTCTACAGGTTGTTCTGCGTGGACAAAAAATAAATGTAAGATGGAGATCAGTAAAGAACTAGCTGTCCAGAAGGATCTATGAGTTGGTACAGAGCGTGCCTGGGGAAACAGAGCTGAGTGATCAAGGAAATAAGACCCAGAGTCAAAGTGTCCAGCCTCAAACCCTGCCCCTACTGTCTACTAGCAGTAAATAGAAATAACAAGGCACCACCAAGGGTAGCAGGGAAAGCCCAGTAACTTCTAGCTTAATACCTGGCAAAAAGTAAGAGCTTGGTGAATGCTGTTATGATTGTTATTGGTGTTCCTATTTTTTGGCGGGCCGGGGCTTCCCAGGTGGCATTACTGGTGAAGAACCTGCCTGCCAATGCAAGAGATGCTGGTTCGATTCCTGGGTGGGGAAGATCCCCTGGAGGAGGGGATGGCCACCGACTCCAGGACTCTTGCCTGGAGAATCCCATGGACAGAGGAGCCTGGCAAGACCATTATAGGTTAGCAAAGAGTCAGACACGACTGAAGCAACTTGGCATGCACGCTGTTACTGGGTGACACAAAAGAAGGACTTAAGATGAGCTAAAGCCACAACCCAAGGAATCCTAGGCCCGTACCAGCCCATCCCTACCGTCTGCTGCTGCTCGGCCCAGTTCACCTCGAAGCCGTCAAATGCATGGCTCTGCCAATTCCTGTTCAGCTCTTGGGTAACCACGGCCTCCACTTTCCGGAGAAAGGCCGCAAGCCGGGGGCCGTTGTACCGAGGCACAGACGGCAGGCTGACCGGCTCGGGGACCTCGGTCTGCACTTCAGCATCCACATGCTTCCGGGCCTGCACAGACGCTTCAGCGGTGGCAATGCTAGCGGTCTGGCAACTTTTCTGGAGAAGGAGATGGAAACGCAGTCACCAGCCAGCTCTCCTCACAGCACCACCTGCCCAGGCACTCACCCGCCTGCAGCTGCTGTTTATCCTTGGGCAAAAGGAACACTGCTCACTCTGACTGCCTGATGACCATCCCCTTCCTCTAGTAACTAGCCCATCTTCCTTGGGAGGAATCCAATTGGTGTGGTGTGGGTGGAGATGACCTACAGGGAGTAACCCTATCCAGCCAGAGAAACCCACTCCTGTGGTGTCAACAGGCAGTGGGAAAACTTCAAGGTCATGAGTAGAAGACTGTCACTTTCTTATTAAAAATATACCTCCTAGGGACTTCCTGGTGATCCAGTGGCTAAGACTCCGCGCTTCCAAGGCAGGCAGCCCCAGGTTCAATCCCTGGTCAGGGAACTAGGTCCCACATGCTTCAGTGAAGAGTTCACATGCCACAAAGACCCAACACAGCCAGATAAAAAGAAATTAAATATATATATACACCTTCTGTTAACAGATCTCCTTGACTATCGATTATAAAACATACCTATTATTTAGTAATAGCTTTTCAGGAGGAAACTGTATTAAGTATACACATCAGTTGTGAGACACACCCCTTTTAATACCTGTTAAAACAGAGGTTGAAGAGATGTGTTTTAAATTGAGGAAATACAGAGCCACACAGAGAACGGACAGAGCTCTGGGACACTGTGTGGCTGAAGGCTTAGTCCCCTCACTCCCCTGGGCAGTGACCACTAGCAGCTAATACAGAGCACAGAGCCCCTCATTTCACCCTCCCAACACATCTGAGCTGCACACCTGACTCCCGAGTGGAAAAGGCCCTCAGCGACCACGCTAGACGGGTCGTCTCTCTGAGCAGGGTCGTAGAACCACCAGGAGGCTGGCTAAAGGACAACCTGCTGCCCCCTCCCCATCAACAGAGCTTCTGGTTCATGGTCTAGGATGGGGTCTTTGCTAACAAGCCCCCAGGTGATGCCACAGAGTGGGTACTCAGATTCCATCCGTATGCTTCCTGCGGCCACACCCCAGGGCCCAGAGTCCATCACCTCTGCCCTCAAGGTGCAGACAGCACTCACTTCACCCCCACCCCACCCCTGCCTTGACCTGAGGACCTGGGTCTCACCTGGGCAGCAGGACACCCCTCTCTCCCTCCCTTGGCCGCAGCCTCTCCGCCGGGGCACCTTCCAAGGTGTCCCGTGATCAAAGGATGCATGCATGTCTGTGGGGAGCTGCTTGGGAGGCAGCCTGCTCCCCAGCTGCCACTTCTCTCCCCCCTGCCACTCGTCTCCAGTTCCTTGTCCCCCGTTTAGTTGGGCAGCAGGACAGACAGCACGTCAGGGAAGGCGACGCAGCCTCCTCTCTTTCTGGAGGACATGGCCAACCCTTACCAAACGAGGGCTCCTATACGACTGAGAGTCCTGTCACCCACGAGGCTCTCCTCATGTGGCCCCTTGCCAGGCACATGTATCCACACGACAGCGACAGGGCCCGGACCCTCCGTTTGGGCTTGAGCACCAGGCGAGTGTTGAGAGAGCCCAAAGGAAGGGGACTGGCCCACAGGAGGGCAGCTGGGGAGGACAGGGTGAGACAGGGCTCCTCACCAGGGGCTGAGAAATGCTGCCAGTGTGAGCACAGCTCCCCGAAGGCCCCGTTCCCAGCCCTTCCATGTCCTTCCCTTTCTGAGTCCTGTACACACACCTGATGATACTCGGGCGTGATGGGAGCTGAGACAGTTCCTGGCCTAATTCAGCACCTCTTTACCAGCACACCAACAAAATGTGATGCGCTGTGAGACATTCTGATGTTAACTAGCAGAAACTGTACCATGGGAATATCTTGGATACAACGTTGATGGGAATTCCCTGGTGGTCTCGTGGTTAAGAATCCACCATGCAGGGAATACTGGTTTGATCCCTGGCCGGGGAAGATTCCACCTGCCTCAGGCAATTAAGCCCACCACAACAACTGAACTCATGCAGAGCAACTACTGAAGCCCACGAGCCTAGAGCCCACGCTCCACGAGAGAAGCCACCACAGTGAAAAGGCTGTGCTCCACAGTGAGAGAGTGGCCCCTGCTCGCCTCAACTGCTGTCCCACGAGCAGCAACCAAGACCCAACACAGCCAAAATTTAATACATAAACAAAGCTGACGAGAATTCCCTGGTGGTCTGGTGGTTAGGACTTGGCGCTATCACTGCTGGGGCCCGGGTTCCATTCCTGGTCAGGGAACTAAGGTCCTGCAAGCCTTGCAGCACAGCCCAAAAAAAAAAAAAAAGACGAGTTGAGTGGATTTCGTGATGCAACATGGATGTTTATGTTCTCTCCTGTCTCACTCACATGAGTCCCTCCAAGAGTGTAGGGGTAACTGAACCCAGAACCAATATCAAAGTACTTCAGGCTATGACCTCCTTTTACTTGGCCTTGCCTCGAGTGTATCAGGGTGGTGGTGGTTTAGTTGCTAAGTCATGTCCAACTCTTGTGACCCCAGGCCAGGCTCCTCTGTCCATGGGATTCTCCAAGCCAGAATACTGGAGTGGGTTGCCATTTCCGTCTCCAGGGAATCTTCACAATGCAGGAACTGAACCCAGGTCTCCTGCACTGCAGGCAAATTCTTTACCAACTGAGCTATGAGGGAAGGCCGTATAGCAGGGTAGCCAACAGTTACTCAAAGGATGACCTGGACCTGAGAGTCAACCAATGAAGACAGCAATGATCAACACTTTCACCGAAGCTGGGAGGCCCTGCTTCAACACCTTTGACTATGCCACAACACCTTTGACTTATGATTATTGCCAGCTACTCTGGTGTTGTCTTCACCTGGGTCTTGGGGGAAAAAAAATGTTTAGTATCAAAACTATTAGCAAACTCCAAAAGGTTGAGAACCACAAATCCAATTCCTGAAAACCTGTGAGAGGCCAAACCTTAGGTTAAAAACAAACACCTCCAGCAGGAGGTGTCATCTGCTACAGAACCCACGAAGGCGAGGAAGCAGCCCCAGGTCCAGGGAGAGGGAGGAGCGGACAGGTAGGCAAGTTTACCTCAAAGCAGGAGGGGAGAAATTCGGCAGAATCAGGCTGTGGATGACAGGACACAAGAAAAGGATTCCATTCAGTATTTCCCGGAGGCCTCTGGGAGATGCAAAAGTACACAAGACCCACTCCCTGCCCTCTGGGAGCTCACAGTCCACAGACAGACCTGAATGCCCAAAATGAATGCATCTGCTGATAAAAAGTTCTAGAACTAAATGGTAGTGATGGCTGCACATTGTGAAGGTATTTAATGTCACTGAACTGTACACTTTAGTATGGTAAAATGAGTATGTATCTCACCACAAGAAAAGAATGCACCCTATATCCTTTTTTTTTTTTTTCACCCTGCGGCATCCGGGACCTTAGTTCCCTGACCACAGATTGAACCCCTGCACTGGAAGAACAAAGTCTTAATCACTGGACCACTAGGGAAGTCCCCCACTCTACATTCTGAGGATTCAAATAGGCTTCAGAAAGCTAACACTGTTGGAAAGGAGGGTGGATTATATTAATGGTTCTCAAGTTTTGCCACATATGACAATAACCTGAGGAGCTTTTATAAAACCAGATTCCCAGTTCACACCACATACCAATTAAACCAGAATCCCTGGAAGTAGGGACCAGATATTCATATTTTTCAAAACTCTCCAGGGCATTCCAGTGTCAGCCAAGTTTGAAAAAGCAGAGACCAGGATTAAAGCGATTAGGAGCCCTTCATCTCAAATACTTAGACGTGAGCCGCCCCAAACCTGAACGGTACTGGGGGTCAGTCTCAAACTGTTTTCTTATTAGCAGTCTCATTTAATCCCACATAAGTATTCTAACAAGACCCACTTTGCAGATCACTTGACTGGCCCAAGGCCAAGACCCCAAAGAGTCCCCACGCACTCAAAGCCAGGTCTGAACCCAAAGTCAAAGACCCTGTCCCTCTGTGAATAAATTGAGATAAAGCAAGAAAAGTTAAATCAAGCCAAAGATCACTAATACTTCAACAACGACAACCACAAATCCATCACTGGAACATAAAATTGCACTCCAATACTGCATCACCACATAGGCCAAGCAAAGAACAACGTTTGGCTTTCCCAAAAGAACTTGCGAAAAGAAATTAAGAAGCTGCATATAAAAATTCAGCTAAGGGCCTCTGTAACAATCTAGAAGGGCAGCATGGGGAGGAAGGTTCAGGAGGGAGGGGACATGGGTGTACCTATGGCTGATTCTGACAGGAAACAACAAAATTCTATAAAGCACCTTAAATTAACAGATATAAATTTTTTTTTAATTTAGCTAAAACAATCATTACAGGGTTCTGATAAGGGAAAAATTGGAACAGTCCATCAAAAGGGACTGGTTAAATAAAATGAAGTTATAGTAGTGAATGAAAAAGTGGGTCTACAAAATATTATGCAATATGATTTCATTTTTGTAAAAAAAAAAAAGGAGGAACACAGACAAAACAGAGAGGGAGCAGGTATAAACCAAACTGCCGGAAAATGAGACTATGGGGTGGTTCTTATTTCCAGTTTTTCCTTATCCATATGTTTTCCTAAACTTTGGACACCAGGACTTCCCTGGTGGTCCTCCCCTCCGAGCTCCCAGTGGAGGGTGCTCAGGTTCAGTCCCTGGTCAGAGAACTAGATTCCACATGCCACAGCCAGAGTCCGCATGCAGCGACTGAACAATATCTGGCATGCCACAACTAAAACCCGGCACATCTAAACTAATAAATATTTAAAATAAATAATTAAATCTAATAAATTATGGACACAGAAACTTATAGAGAAACAAGTTAATCTGGAAAATTAACTCTTTCTTTGGACCCCTTCAACAGTCTTAGAATCTTTATTTTGGCCATGCCAGGCAGGTTGCAGATTCCCTGACCAGGGATCAAGTCCGAATCCTCTGCAGTGGAAAGGCAGAGTCTTAACCACTGGACCATCAGGGAACTCCCAATACTCTTAGGACTTAAATTAATTAAGAATCCCCTTCAATAAAACTTCCCTGACAGCTCAGTTGGTAAAGAATCCGCTAGCAATGCAGGAGACCCCGGTTCAATTCCTGGGTCAGGAAGATCCATTGGAGAAGGGATAGGCTACCCACTCCAGTATTCTGGCCTGGGGAATTCCATGGACTGTATAGTCCATGGGGTCACAAAGAGTCAGACAGGACTGAGTGACTTTCACACACACACTTCAATAAAACAGCAGAGACTGACTCAAATGAAGATGAAACTTTTATACCTCAAGTATTAGAATTAGTTCTTGGAGCCCTACTGGTTCAAATTATAGGTACCAGAAAATATGCCTCAATCGCATTCTTTGTTTTAATAAAGTAAAANGGACTGAGTGACTTTCACACACACACTTCAATAAAACAGCAGAGACTGACTCAAATGAAGATGAAACTTTTATACCTCAAGTATTAGAATTAGTTCTTGGAGCCCTACTGGTTCAAATTATAGGTACCAGAAAATATGCCTCAATCTCATTCTTTGTTTTAATAAAGTAAAAAGTTTGACTGATTCAGTGGCTCCCAATCTGAACTCTTTTAAAATCTGAATCTTCAGCAAATAAGAGATATTTCAAGTATTTTTAAAAGCCAGTGAATGTGAATTACACATTTACCTTCAATAAAGATGAACAGAAATAACTAAAATATCCCCTGCCTTTGCTTTTTTTTTTTTTTTGCCATACCACGCAGCATGTGGAACTTCCCTGACCAGGGATCAAACCTGTGCCCCCTGCACTGGAAGCAAGGAGTCTTAACCACTGGGGCACTGGGGAAGTCCTGTCTTTGCTTTTTAACTAGAATCTTTTCTATCCAGTATGGTGAAGTGCAAAGTGCTCTGAAGCCAGATCAAATCTGGCTTGAGACTTGCAGACTGCTGGCCTGAGGCAAGAAACTTGTCCTCAAGTTCAGTTCAGTCACTCAGTCGGGTCCGACTCTTTGGAACCCATGGACTGCAGCATGCCTGTCCATCACCAGTTCCCTGAGCTTGCTCAAACTCATGTCCGTGGAGTCAGTGATGCCATCCAACCATTTCATCCTCAAGAGTTAATCAAGAGTTAGGACTTTAAGGATTCCCTGGTGTTCCTGTGTTTTTAAGACTCTGAGCTTCTACTGTAGGGGGCTCAGGTTGTGATCCCACATGCTGTGAGGGACAGCCAAACATAAAATTTTAAACAAGGAGAGAGGGTAAGACTTTATGGAAATCTCACCAGTACTGGTGTTGGTGAGGAAATCGTCTTCTGCAGGACCTCTCATCTGTGTGGAAAGGAAAGCCTGTTTCCTCTGTGAGAAAAATGCAGCCCCCTTCCAATGCTCATTTTCACTGAGGGAAATCTAACATCCTTAAAATGATCTGCAAGCCCTAAACTTATCTGCCTCTCCTTATCCTCTCTGGCCTCACCTGTGACCATCCTTACCTTCTCATTCCTTTTCAGCCCCACCTGCCTCCTCACACACACCAGCTTTGCTTCGACCGCAGGACCTCTGCGCTCCCCGGCCATTCCACTTCAAATAACCTCGACTAACTCTCACTGCTCCAAGTCTCTGCTGGAACATCACCCTCTCAACGAGGGTGCAACCACCCTGCAAACAACCCTTTCACTCCGCAACCCAATCTTTCTAATCCCTCACCCTTTCTCTTTCATCCATGGCACTAGCCACCTCTAACACACTGGATATTTACTTCTTATCTGCACTGTTTACTTTCTGTCCCCTGCAGACAAGCGCCCCGTATAAGCTCCAGGAGGAAGCTCACCCACTGATGACTGAGGAATCCCCAGGGACACAGCAGCGCTCAAAGTCCATACACACAGACCCCTCAGGAGCCCTGGCACCCAGAAGC
>SJYA01004249.1:0-36428 GCA_006410615.1 Neotragus moschatus
CAGCTTTCAGTACAGCTTGTATCTACCACAACCAAAATATGTGTCTTTTTACTCTTCTCTGGGCCACTGCCATAGTATCTTGGGATTCCCACGTGGCGCCAGTGGGAAAGAGCCTGCCTGTCAATGCAAGAGACGTAAGAGACGCGGGTCCAGTCCCTGGGTCGGGAAGATCCTCAGGAGGAGGGCATGGCCGCCCACTCCAGTCTTCTTGCCTGGAGAATCCCATGGACAGAGGAGCCTGGCGGGCTATGGTCCATAGGGTGGCAAAGAGTCCGACATGACTGCAGCAACTTATCGCNGCCTGCCTGTCAATGCAAGAGACGTAAGAGACGCGGGTCCAGTCCCTGGGTCGGGAAGATCCTCAGGAGGAGGGCATGGCCGCCCACTCCAGTCTTCTTGCCTGGAGAATCCCATGGACAGAGGAGCCTGGCGGGCTATGGTCCATAGGGTGGCAAAGAGTCGGACATGACTGCAGCAACTTAGCGCGCGCACACACACACACACACAACAGTATCTTAGTAGTTTTCTGTATTCAGGAAATAAGTGGAGTAAGCAGTGCTGAATATTTTTCTAGTCAGAAATTTCAAAAAGTTTACATACTAACGTAAACTCTGCAACTTCAAGAAGACAATGAGTTCTTAGTTCTTTCCAAAATTCTATGACCTTTTATTCTGCAGTAGGAATAATATTAACATCTAAAAATAGTGGTCTGTGTAGCACAGTTTGATAAATATTTCTCTTTAGCAATGTTTCATATTTATTGTTACAAAATATAAAACAAGGACTATGCTCAGAGGAGAAATATACTATGATTAACTCAATTTAGTACTTAGAAAAAAGAAATCTGCAATAAATTTTCAAAAATACCACTAACGGATCTAGCGTTTTTTTTTTTTTTTTTGGCTTCTACAAAACTAAACTCTCTCACACAATTAAAATTCCTCCTTGAGATGACAAAATGTTATCTTTCTAGCATGATTAACCATATAATCAAGGTTTTATAAAATCTACATCAAGTAGTTGAATTTGAGATTTTAAATGTATATGGTTTTCTGGAATTTCAATGTGATTAAAATGCCTATGAATTAAATCTTTTTTGGTGAAAAGCCAAAATAAACAGAGTTTTGTCTTCAATACTAATTTTGTCTATTATATAATTATATATATAATATGCCTGTTAATAATTTTACAACATAATGATGACTATGCCTTCACAAACACGGGCAACGCGCGTTATAAGCAGGGAGAATTGAGTAGACTCATGGCATCGAGTCTTGACTGCAATGAAGTCTCCGTGAAGGAGAATAGTGACAAGTGAGTTTTTTAAGGAGAAAAAGAAGAGTTAGACACACTGACAGAAATGAAGCTATTTTACAAGTGATTTCAGGTAGGGATTTTTGAGAAAGATGGACAAGTCAAAGATATTCTGAATTTTCAGCCTTAGGAAATGGAACAACCATGTCACCAAGGGAAGTAGGGAGCATAAAGTCAAGGGCTGACTCAGGAAGTTTATACAGAGTTGGCTATTTATGCTTAAACATTTCAACAGATGTTTTCCTTATTACTTGCTTATTAGGTATTTCACTACTCACAGAAATCCACAATGGCAGAAGGAAAAAACTTGCAGGTAATTCGGATATGCTGCTTGTAACTGTGTGCATGTGTGTGTGCCTAACCACTCCATCATGTCTGACTCTTTGCGACCCCGTGGACTGTAGCCCGCCAGGCTCCTCTGTCCATGGGGATTCTCCAGGCAAGAATACTGGAGTGGCTGCCATGCCTCTGTCCAGGGGACCTTCCCGACCAGGGAATCGAACCTGCGTCTCCTGTCTTGCAGGCAGATTCTTTACTGTCTGAGCCACCAGGGAAGCCCAAAATAAGTTTCAAAATCAAGGCAATTCATGCTAGCTGCTGTGATAGGTGACACCAATATTTTGGCAGCTTAATGCAGTAATAATTATTGCTTGCTTGTATCAAGGTTCAGTGTAGTTGGTGGGCCAGGGCGTGGAGGGAGTTGGAGATGTGAATTGTGTTCTGTGCAGTCGTTCAGAGACCAGGGTCCTTCATGATATGGTTCTAACATCTATAACATGAGGCTTCAAAGATATTCTAGGGTCATCCACGAGGAGATCAGAGGGAGAACATGTGGAATCTTACATAGGAGACAACAACACTCTCACGTCTACCCATATTCCATTAGTTAGGATTCAGCCCCACGCAATTTCAGTGATAGATGAAAGTTGTTAATTTAACTCAGTGCTCAGGAATCACACTTACCGTTGCCTCCGTCACCAAAGGGAAAGAAGATAAAGCCCTTACCTAAGTAACTGAAGACTTTCACTTTGAAATAAGTATTTTTTTTTTTTGTCCCTTATTATCAAGAGCCACAAACTCTACAGAGATAAAACCAAAAGCAGTCATGGCAAGAAAATGTAGTATATAAAATTTCGTAACTTGGAGTTTAAATTTGAAAAGTAACTTCCTCACAATCTTTCAAAAGATTCAGAAATTCTGGTATATAAATGCAGGAGACATAGGTTCGGTCCCTGCGTCCGTCAGGAAGATCCCCTGGAGAAGGAAATGGCAACCCACTCCAATGTTCTTGCCTGGAAAATCCCAGGGACGGCGGAACCTGGTGGGTTGCCGTCTATGGGGTCGCCCAGAGTCGGACAGGACTGAAGCGACTTAGCAGCAGCAACTAGCATTCACTCATCTTGGACTGAATAAATAAAGTTACCAAGGAATGTGTGAGTTGTATTTAGAAGTCTTCAATGAATGAAGTAGGGCTGTTGCTTAGTCACTAAGTCATGCCTAACTCTTTTGCAACTCCTATGCTTTCCCAGGCAAGAAGACTGGGTTCCCGACCCGGGGAGCGAACTCACATCTCCTGCACTGGCAGGCAGATTCCTTACCATCTGAGCCACCTGGGAAGCCCCAAAATGAGACACAGAGAAAGCCAAAGGTTACTTCTTCCTTTGTTTTATCGAGATTGGACCTACAGCTGTTGTCTAAACTCCGCACCAGAAATAATGCTGAGTTCTTGTTATCACTCTTGTCGTTAGGACTGATCGTCTGTGAGAACAACGGGATGGCGTAGCAGACAGGGGAAGTATCAGAAGAGACGTGCCGCCTGTCCTGTCCAGGCGCGTGCTTGCCTGTTACGTCCTGGAGGCGGAGTCGCTGTTCAGCTGCATCTGACTCTTTGCAGCCCCATGGACTCCTCCATGCACCAGGCTCCTCTGTCCATGGGGTGTCCCAGGCAAGGGTACTGGAGTGGGTTGCCATTCCCTTCTCCAGGGGATCTTCCCGACGCAGGGACCGAATCTGTGTCTCCTGCGTTGGCAGGCAGATTCTTTACCACTGAGCCGCCTGGGATGCGCCAGTGAAGCAGATAAGATTGTCTTCAAAAAAAAAAACTGAATTCCAAATTCTCCATATCTTAGCCAACTGGTTATCTTTTCTTTTTTGGATAACAGCCATCCTGCCGGGCGTGAGGTGGTACTTCATCGCAGTTTTGATCTGCGTTTGCCTTATGATGAGTGTTGCTGAGCACCTTTTGTTAAATCTGGTAGCGATTTCTAGGTCTTCTTGGGAGAAATGTCTGTTTGAGCCCTTTGCCTATTTTTTAATCGGGTTATCTAGCTTTTTTGCTATTCAGTTACATATTTTGTATATTAACCCCAAATCAGATAGATGGTTTGCAAATATTTCCCCCCATTTTATAGATCGTCTTTTCACGCTGTCGATTATTTCCTTTGCTGTTCAGGAACTTTTCAGTTTGATGTAATATCACTTGTCTCTTTTTGGTTTTGTTGCCTATAATTTGCCTGTCAATTCCAAGAAATCATTGCCAAGACTACTGCTAAGGAATTGCTGCCCAAAGGGTACAAACTTTCAGTTATGCATGACGAACAAGCTTTAGAGACCTGCTGTACAACACAATGCTTACAGTTAATAGTACAAAATTGTGCACTTTAAAATATATTACATAGAGCTCACATTAAGTGTTATCACACACATAAAAGGAAAACACAAAAGAATACAAGGAAATTTTTGGAGGTGATGAATATGCCGCGTACCTTGACTGTGATATATCATGGAGATACATGCTCATTTTAATATGCCTTAAATATGTGTAAGTTTTGTATTTCTATTACACCTTAGTAATGCTTTAAAAACCTGAGTGTTGCCTGGCTATTGATCTTTTTCTTTCTGAGTTAAAAGTAATCATTGTTTACATTAATACTATATGGTTTTTAAATGTCATAAATGAAATTAAAACTTTTCCAGCTATGATAAAAAGAAATTCTTCAATGGAGAAATAGCCGCTCTTAGTGCATAAGAAATTAACTCCTTCTGAGCCCTGGTATTAACTGTGACTGCCTATCTAGTCCTTGCGTCCACAGCATAGTCTCCTGCATTATTAAATATTCTGTGTGTTAGCTGTCTCAAACCAAAGCGTGACTGCCTTTCTTCTCAGTTCAAAGAAACTGAAAGGGTATATAAATCCAATGTCCTGGTAAAAAAGGCAGTGTATCTCTTCTCTCTCTCTCTCTTTTTCATTTTTATTGGAGTCAGATTTTGTGTTTTTTTACAGTGTTGTGTTGTTTTGCCTTTGTTTGTTTGCTGTGCAGCAAAGCAAATCAGACATATGTATACATATACCCCCTCTTTTTCGTATTTCCTTGCCATTTGGGTTACCATAGAGCATTAGGGAGAGTTCTCTGTGCAAAAAAAAAAGGCAGTGCATCTAATTCAGGAACACACACTCACACACCCCTCCTTTAAGCAGGATAAACCTGGGTGCCTCGGGATGGCTGTTGTGATCTCAGAGAATGTCCTCTGGGAACCAAGTTGCTTTCCTTGAGAACTTGCAGGGGAAATTTTAGTCTCTCACATCCTGCTGGCTGCCTGACTCCACAGGCTTCTGCCTCTGAATTGGGGTTGCCTGCAGTTTGTGTCTCTGGACCGTCGCTAGTGTCTCACAGACCCCACTGGACTCGGATTGGTCAGAAGGAAGCAGAGGAGGAGTCACTCTGAGCTTTTTTTTTTTTTTTCCCCTTCACACACCATAAAAATCAGCGGCGGCTTCTGACACTCAAAGCAAAGCTTCAGGCTGGGAACCGGTACCTCTGCGAGGCAGCTGATGAGAGCATGCGCACACAGAGCCGGCTCCCGCCCGTAGCGCAGCAGCCACCAGGCAAATCATTCTGCAAAGACCTGCATGCCTCCGACTAAAGTTGAAGTGGAAGGGAGAACAAAAAAGCAAGCAGCAGGCTCGACGGAGAAGGAGCATCTTGCAGCCTCAGATTTCCAAGCGATGCCGACCAGAGCCGCGCCTGAAAGAGACTGGAAACTTCCTTTCCAGCTCCGGAGCACGGGACGTTTACTCACAGCAGGCATGCCGCTCTCGGCCGCCTAACTTTCGTTTGGGGCAAGTCAAGACTGGAGAAAGGCGCCGAGGCTGCCGGACCCGGGAGGTTCAGCCAGTCCAGAGGGGACCTGAATCCAAGATGAACTCGACGCAGCCCCATGGAATGCACACCTCTCTGCACTCCTGGAACCGCAGCGCCCACAGACTGCCCAGCAATGTCAGTGAGTCCCTGGCAAAAGGCGACTCGGACGCGGGGTGCTATGAGCAGCTCTTTGTCTCTCCCGAGGTGTTTGTGACTCTGGGGGTCATCAGCCTGCTGGAGAATATTCTGGTGATTGTGGCCATAGCCAAGAATAGGAATCTGCACTCACCCATGTACTTTTTCATCTGCAGCCTGGCTGTGGCTGACATGCTGGTGAGCGTTTCCAACGGGTCGGAAACCATCGTCATCACCCTGCTGAACAGCACGGACACGGACGCGCAGAGCTTCACGGTGAATGTCGACAACGTCATTGACTCGGTGATCTGCAGCTCCTTGCTGGCCTCCATCTGCAGCTTGCTGGCGATCGCGGCGGACAGGTACTTCACCATCTTCTACGCGCTCCAGTACCACAGCATCATGACGGTGAGGCGGGTGGCGGTCACCGTCAGCGCCACCTGGGCGGCCTGCACGGCGTCGGGCGTCCTGTTCATCGTCTACTCGGACAGCAGCGCCGCCATCATCTGCCTCGTCGCCGTGTTCTTCACCATGCTGGCTCTCATGGCGTCTCTCTACGTGCACATGTTCCTCACGGCCAGACTGCACATGAAGAGGATCGCGGTCCTGCCCGGCGCCGGCAGCGTCCGCCAGGGCGCCAGCATGAAGGGGGCGATCACCCTGACCATCCTGATCGGGGTCTTCGTTGTCTGCTGGGCCCCCTTCTTCCTGCACCTGCTCTTCTACATCGCCTGCCCCCAGAACCCCTACTGCGTCTGCTTCATGTCTCACTTCAACGTGTACCTCGTGCTGATCATGTGTAATTCCGTCATCGACCCTCTGATCTACGCCCTGCGCAGCCAGGAACTGAGGAAAACCCTCAAAGAGATCATCTGTTGCTCTCCTCTAGGTGGCCTCTGTGATTTGTCTAGCAGGTATTAAATGGGGACGAACGCGACGCTAAACACAAGCTTCAGAGACTTTCTCCTTCTCCTATGTGCAATCCGAACAGTCTATCAGCCACAGCTTTTTCTTCTGTGCAGGGCATGGAGTGAAAAATCCTGTTGTATCAGTTGAAGTTTGTCATTTTTTCTGATGTGAAACAGCGCCCAGGCTTGCTGTATTTTTAATGTCATGCTACTTTCTGGCTGTAAAATGTGAGTCCTCATCACAGGTTATAGGCACTATGGATTTATAAAAAAAAAAAAGGAAAAAAAAATCCTTATGAGGAGTTTAACAGTGTTTCCTTCTTGTGATTTACAAGGATGTGACACTTTGCTTGTTTCTGTAACATGGAAATCACAGCTTCATTAAGTATACTCTCATAAGTGGTTTTTAATGTTATACTTTACAACACTGGAGTATAAAAATTTGATTCTAGTATTTAGGGGAGAAATATTGAGAACATATTGCTTAATCATAAAAAAAACAAGCTGAAATTTCAGGTAATTTAATAAGACTTGCTCATTCATTCTTCCTGTGCAGAAGTTGAAATGAAACTTCTACTGGGAGAAAAACAGTTACTTTAAAAAAAAAAAAAAAAGGAGAGGGTATATTTTGAGTCAGAAAACTATGTGTGTTTCTCAGAGACAGAGAGATTAATTTGCTCAAGCAAAGAGTCTGATATTCCTCACAGGCAATTCAGCTTGGGATTTTAAAAAAAAAGAAAGAAAAAAAATAGTAGCTATGAGGATCCAAGTGTTCTGGGAAATCTAAGTTAACAAGGCAAGCTAAACTTCCTGATATCAAACTGTGTACAACTGCCCTTAATAAAGACAGAGAACAAGGTCTTCCTGCCCCTTTAACCAGGGCCCCAGAGCCTGCTGAAAGGTCTAGAACAGGTGATGCCCCACTGAGATCCGGCTTCTGCTCCCTAAAGAACTACACAATTCATCCTGATTCTTTCACTTTCCACATGCAATTGACTTACTATTTCCCTATTACTTATTTTTTTAACCGGACTTTGCATACTCATTAGCAAGGATTTTAGCTTTGAAGACTCAATCTATAGCATAAGGATTTTAGGCAATATTTGTAAAAATCTAAAAAAGGGGAACTCTTGGTGCTAGAATGTTATAAATAGGGAAAAAAGCCTGACCTAAACCCCAGAGGACATCATGACATAAACTAGCCTTCCACAACTATATTTTAGAGAGAAATACTTGCTTTGCTCCAAAATAATGCCACAGATTTTTCTACTGAACAATAAAATCTGTACTTTCCAATTTGCATGTATTTTGAGAAATTCACCAGTGAATTACCTTTTGATTTACTCTATAGCCTCCTCAGATGCTCATGGGCAGAGATAACATGACAAGGTACTGCTTAATTCAAATTTCTGAATGTTTTGCATATTGACAGCAAGGCCTGAGAAGCACTGTCAGTACTGACAAGAAATACTACTTTAAAATTTAATAGTAAGATTAAAGCTTACACATGAAAGGTGATACTGCAGCCTGATTCACTGCAATGCCTCTATTTTGACATAAAAATGTGTGAGGCTTTAAATTCTCTTTAAAGAGACCCCCACGTTGTGGCAGGACATGGTGGGTGTTTCTGTCTTTGCTGCTCTTCCTGGTCATTCTTTCATGTGACTGCGAGGAACCCCGGATACTGGAGACACGGAAGAGCTAGGAGCTCGCCCACCTTCTGTGGGGAGCCCCCTCTGCTTCTCCAGCCCGGGTCATTTCAGACGCTGCCTGGTCCACTGAGGACCAGCCCGCTTCTGCCACTGACAGGCAATCAGCCTCCTGCATCTGGACTCCAGCACTTCCTCCTGGAGCAGTTTACAGGGATGGGGGGCATGTTAGTCAAGGGCCGTATGCCCGGCCCCCCTCGCCTGCGTGCCCAGGGCCCAGCACCAGGCTTCTGTTTCTCTAAGTGCTGAGACTATGCCTTTCTCATTTTTTCCTGTTCTCCAAACATTCCTCCGTGATGCTTCTTCTTTCTCCAGTAAAACCAAGATTCTCCCAGAGGGATAGATACATCATTATCACTCAAAATCCATAGTTTACATTAGGGTTCATTCTTAAGTATTGTACATCCCATGTGCTTTGGCAGACAATGTCATTGGCAATTGTTTCACTGCCTGAAGAATCCTCTGTGTTCACCGATTCCCCCCTCTTTCCCTCCTACCCGCTGGCTACCAGTGACCTTTTTACTGTTGCAATAGTTTCGCCTTTTCCAGCATGTCCTATAGTTAGAACCATACGCTATATCACCTTAAGATTGGCTTGTTTCACTTGATAACATGCATTTAAGATCCCTTCAGATATGTTTATGGTTTGGTAGCTGATTTCTTTTTGGTATGGAATAGTATTCCGTTGTCTGAATGTCATATAGTTTATCTGTTTGCCTGCTGAAGAACATCTTGGTTGCTTCCAGATTTTGGCAATTGTGAATAAAGCTGCTACAAACACTTGTGTGTGGACATGTCTTTATTTTATACCAAGGAGCAGGAATGAACATTTAAGAAGCTTCAGTATAAATACTGTGATGTGTGTGTTGATCCTTTAATATTTTGCTAAGGGGGGTTAGTTAGCATTTACCAAATGCTGGTCGGGAGTATATATCCCAAATGTAAATGGTGAGCAGTGTCAGATACCTTTATTGACATTTTCACCAGAAAATTCAATGAAGTATAAATCCTATTAGAAATAATTTTTCATTGGTGATAGAAGTGATTTTCAAGACATTGATTTAAAAGGTCAAATAACAATTGCTATAACTTGCGTGAACAAGGTTTGTATCTTACACTTCTATTCACCTGGCAGGTACCTACCATGACTCTGGGCTGCAAATAGTCATCACCTGCTTCAGAAAAAAAGTCTTTGTGGCCCAAACTAAATATTTTGAAATTACTAAAACATTTCTGAAGAATTATTTAATAACATGTAAATAAGTACCAACTTCCATTTTGTGTTACAAGGGAAAGGGAAGTCACTCAGTCGTGTCCGACTCTTTGGGTCCCGACTCTTTGGGACCCCATGGACTGCAGCCTACCAGCCTCCTCCAAGGAATACACAAAAAAGAGTATTACTATGACACCAACTATCTAAAGTACCACCAATATACTTGTATACCTCCTATATGTTACTTCCGGTAACTCACGAGCAATCAGTAGTCATTATTCTTGGGTGATAAAATGAAGGAACTTGTTTACTTTCTTTACGGAGGGTGTTTCTATTATGCAAATTTGCTACAATGAACATATTTTGATTATTAGCTTTTTAGAAGTACACATACTCGTTCCAACAAAAAAAGGTATTGATGACAGTGTAATTGCCAAATTACCAGTGATTTGTGGAGCAAGAGTAGATATAAGAGAAGTTAGTTTTGAGCCAGAACAGATATTGGATATCATCTCATCTAACCTTCCAAGGCTCAGAGAGGCTGTCTGACCTCACATGTGAAATCATTGGCAGCATCAAAACTTAAGAGCCAGTTCCTGACTCTGGATTTTCCTGCATCAAACTTTACGAACCTCCTTTTGTAGACAAGGACAGTTTCCTCAGTCATATAACCTATGGCTGAATTATGGTTACATCACTTTTTAGCTGTGAGATTGTGTTGGGTTAGCTTTTCATTGTTAACGTGCAAAATAATACCTGTCTTTTCAAAGTTCTCCTTTGAATTTGAAAAGACAATTATCAGATCAAAGATTAAAGCTCACCACAACAATGCCCAATAAATACAGACACTCAAAGACAGTGATTATTAGTACTTTTAGGAATACCAAGCATACGAACAAACTCACAGATGAACGAATACTCACCGGTTTTGCTCTCTCTCAGCATTATTAGAAAACACATATATGCCTTGGGCTTAATTATATGTCTTCTTAAACTCTCTTTGAGGAACTTCCCTGGTGGTGCAGTGGTTAGATTCCATGCACCTCCCAGGTTCGATTCCTAGTCAGGGAACTAGATCCCACATGCTGAAACTAAGACCCAATGCAGCCAAATAATTTTTTTTTAATTTTATAGTTTTCTTGAATTTGACAGAATTTGGGGGGTATAAATGGGTATATTTAAACATAGAGAATACACAGGCATACCTGTATTTTAAAAAGTTAATTTTTTATCAATAGTACTAATTGTTTTAAAATTTGCAGGGCCACATTCAATACCAGAAAAGGCTAAATAGAAAGACAATATTCTAAACATGAAATAACCAATCAGCCCACTTCTTCAAAGATTAATTGATTAAACTTTGTGCCATCAATTTGTGCTAGTATAATAACATTATCTGAACTGATATTGTTGATATTAAATGTAAACCCTTTAAAAAGAATCACAAGTGATTAAGTTATAGTCACATCTTTTTTTAAAGATAGTCACATCTTGACGCTCAGTCATTAGTTTATCATGTATCGATCCAAGCATATGCTTGCGAATAAGAAGAGCACACAGCATCTGGGCTAGGGGAACAGTGGGTTCAAATCTGATTTACCAGCTCCAGAACTTTGGGCAAGTTTCCTGAGCATCTATGATCTAAGCAGGGAAATGAAGAGGATACCCATCATCTTATCACGTGTGTGGCTGCTAAGACGCTTCAGTCGCTTCCAACTCTTTGTGATCCTGTGGACTGTAGCCTGCCAGGCTCCTCTGTCCATGATATTCTCCAAGAGAGAGCTCTGGAGTGGGTTGCCATACCCTCCTCCAGAGGGTCCGGAGACCCAGGGGCCAAACCTGTGTGTCTGTCATCTCTTACGTCTCCGGTATTGCCAGGGGGGTTCTTTGCCACTAGCGTCCCCTGGGAAGCCCCATCTTATAGTTAATGACAAATACATCATCTATTGCAATGATCTGGTACTAAAGAGCTTGTCACTATAGGTATCTGTTATTCAAACTGCGCTTAAAATGTATCAGCTCTTAAACCCTAGAAATTAAATGATGATCTTCACTTGGCTAGCCTCATTGCGCTAGCATGGAGGGGCAAGAATCCATTCAGATCTGCTTTCACCATTTCATGTATTTATTTCTCAAATGAAGCAAATAAAAATAAGTCTCTATGCTTATTATTTTAGGTATGAAGAAATTTTAAACACTCTAAAATAATTCAAGGCAGCTAGTGGGTGGATTTGGGCAGGAAGATGCATGTTTTCTCGATGGCTTCAGTACTATTCTAATTCCTGTGCTGAATAATGGTTTAATGTATACTTTATAAGGGTTTCCCATATGCTTCAAACTTAGAAGCAAATGACATAATATTTTCTAAATATTCAATATTTTAAGAAAATTAAATGAATACAATGCATTTACTTTGTAATGTGCCTACTGAGGGGGAACATATAAAACTATATTTGTATAATTCAAATAAGGGATTCCTAGCACAGTTGAATGCTGCCACTTCAGGGAGGAGAAAAAGAGAAGAGCTTCAATCCATGATCGCTACGGTTGAATTGGGTCCTGGGTTAATGAAGTCAGTAATCAGAGTGTACATTATTAACTGTGTTTTCACTGACAAGAGACACCTGGAAGCCCCTCAGAGCCAAATGGAAGATTTCAGCAACTCAATCAGTGAACTATTCACTGAGGTTTCATACGGGGCTCAGCTGCTAAAGACACTATTATGATCTGATTTCTAAACCTAACATTCTAAAGGGAGTTAGAAACTTCACTTTTAAATTTAAACCAACATTGGATGAAATTTAAAAGGGATAATAAAACAATAAATTTGGTCATAAAACAATAAATTTGGTCATAATTCGACTTGAGGGAAAAGAAAACACTTAGGCTAAAATTTTATCTGTGAAAAGTTTAACTCCTTAATTTAAAATACATTTTATTTGTAATGTTGAAGTTTCAAAATGACTCCATTAAAAAATAACACACGTGGGTGTTCCATGAATGTCATAGCATTCTGGGGATTTCATTCTACCAGGAAGAAAGCAAGAAGGCTTGAGAGTAATTCTTTTTGTGATTTTTGTTCACGTGTATTGAAAATTATGCTCCGGTCATGATTTGTACCTACCAGCTATGTTACCGTTCTTGGTGTTTAGTCACTAAGTCATGTCTGACTCTTTTGCCACCCCCATGGACTGTAGCCCACCAGGCTCTTCTGACCATAGAATTTTGCAGGCCGGAATATCGGATGCCCTTTCCTGCTCCAGGGGATCTTCCTGACCCAGCGATCAAACTGCATCTCCTGCATTGCGGGTGGATTCTTTAACACTGAGCCACCAGGGAAGCCCACCTACCAGCCATAGCTGTTAGCTAATTATTGTCAATATCAGAAAGAAAACCTCTGCATTTTCCGCCTCTGCCCGACCTCTAATCTCCCCCTCTAAGCCATCACATCTCAACGTTCCACACCAATGTATTTTCACCTAGAACTCAATGTGGCTGAAACAAAAGTGTTCACAGACACAGATCTGACTTCTTTTTCTCTCTGTACGTTTTCGTCACTCTCATGGGAACAAAAACTCAAAAGTTCAGTCACGTTGTGCTTTTACTTCCAAGATTAAATGAAACAAGTGAGATTTTGAAAAAACTTCAGGTACGTGAAGCCTGACACAAGTGAATGGCCTGTCTGTATGTACGAAGGAGCAAAATGGAAAGAAAGCTGACTCATGGATTTACGATTCTTGTTGAACAAAATAGGAAGACAAAGACATGATTGACTTATTTGGGTTTGGTGGGCTTTTTTTGAGAAACCTACATAAAAACTAGGCTTGGAGAAGTCTGGGAAATACATATAAATTTTTTTAAGTTGAAGTATAGCTGATTTATAATGTACTAGTTTCAGGTGGACAACAAAGTGATTCAGTAAATCAGACTTTTTTTTCCATTATAGGTTATTACAAGATAGGGAATATTATTCCCTGTGCTACACAGTAGATCTTTGTTGCTTATCTAGTTTATATACAGCAGTGTGTACCTGTCACTCCAAACTCCTAACTTATCCCTCCCTCCCCTAAGTTTTTCTGCTTTGGGAATCACAAATTTATTTTCTGTGTCTGTAGGTCTAGCTCTGTCTTCTTAAATGGGCTTCCCTGGTGGCTCAGACGGCAAAGAATCCACCTGCAATGCAGGAGACCTGGGTTCGAGCCCTGGGTTGGGAACATTTTGGGGAGGAGGGCATGGCAACCCATGCCAGTTATTCTTACCTGGAGAATCCTCGTAGACAGAGGAGCCTGGCAGGCTACGGAATGTTTGTTTATCACTTTTTTAGATTCCACATGTAACTGATACAATATGATATTTGTCTTTCTCTAAGTTACTTCACCTAGTATGGTAATCTCTGGGTCCATACACGTTACTGCAAATGGCATTATCTCATTCTTTTTTAAGCCTGGGTAATATTCCATGGAAGGATATGCATGTAAATGTGATGATCATGAGCGGGCAGAGAGACAGTGGAAGATAAGGACGCGAGTGACTCCTCAGCATGTCTGGCATCCTGCAACCCCTTCCTCTGGTTGCCTCTAACCTCATTCTGGTGGAGCCTTCATCGACAACACTTGCACTAAAACTGTTCTTACTAACATAGCCAAGATGCTTCTAATGATTAAATCCAATGATCAGGGTGGGTTTTTTTTTTTTTTCCTGATTTTATTTAGACCAACACAAACTTAAACTTGTAGATAACTTCCTCTTCCCTACTGTATTTGGCTCACAGGTCAGCAAAACTCTTGGTTTTCCTCCTACGTCAAAAGTATCTTCTCAGTCTCCTTTGCAGATTCCTCCTTTTTTTCCCCAATCCCCTAGAAGCGGAACCCTCCATGACTTAGTGTCTAGTGCTGTTCTTTTCCCTTTGGTCATTTCAACCAGTCAAAGCATTGACTAGTGATAGACTATTCTGATGGAGAAGGCAGTGGCAACCCACTCCAGTGTTCTTGCCTGGAGAATCCCAGGGACGGGAGAGCCTCGTGGGCTGCCGTCTATGGGGTCGCACAGAGTCGGACAGGACTGAAGCGACTTAGCAGCAGACTATTCTGAAGGCCCCCAACCAAATATCTTCAATTTAGATCATTTCACCTATTTTTTGAACATCTATGCCTCGCTTTCTAAAACAAATTCTGTCTCAGTTGAGGCTCTAATAAACTACCATGGCCTGGGTGACAGACATTCATTGTTCAGGCTTCTGGAGGCTGCTGCTAAGTCTGCTCCTCTGTCCTCTGTATCACAGGGAAGAGAGAGAAAGAACTAGCCGTCTTCTGTCTTTATAAGGACACTAATCCCATCGTGGAGGCTCTGCTTTCCCGACTGATTTGCCCCCCAAAGATCCCCTCTCTAAATACCTCACCTCAGGACTCCACCATATGAATTTTGCATCCATGCTTGCTCTGTTGCTGATCAGGTCTGACTCTTTGAGACCCATGGACTGTAGCCCGCCAGGCTCCTCTGTCCAAGGGATTTCAAAGGCAAGAATACTGGAGAGGGTTGCCATTTCCTACTCCAGGGGATCTTCCCGACCCTGGGATAGAACCCCCATCTGCTGCACTGGCAGGCAGATCTCTGAGCCACCTGGGAAGCACAACGCAAACCATAGCAGATCCTAAACTTACAAGTCTATTTTGAAACCCTAGTTGTCTACCTCGGAGAAGGCAATGACCCCACTCCAGTACCCTTGCCTGGAAAATCCTATGGACGGAGGAGCCTGGTGGGCTGCAGTCCATGGGGTGGCTAGGAGTCGGACGCGACTGAGCGACTTCACTTTCACTTTTCACTTTCATGCATTGGAGAAGGAAATGGCAGCCCACTCCAGTATTCTTGCCTGGAAAATCCCAGGGCCGGGGGAGCCTGGTGGGCTGCCATCTATGGGGTCACACAGAGTCGGACACGACTGAGCGACTTCCCTTTCACTTTTCACTTTCATGCATTGGAGAAGGAAGTGCCAACCCACTCCAGTGTTCTTGCCTGGAGAATCCCAGGGCCGGGGGAGCCTGCTGGGCTGCCGTCTGTGGGGTCGCACAGAGTCGGACATGCCTGAAGTGACTCAGCAGCGGCGGCAGCAGCGGTCCTCTACCTGAGACACCGCCTTTCACTGCTTCGCCAACATCAGATGTCGACAACTGGGTCCCTCCACTTGATCCGACCAAAACCTCTGGAGTCACCACTAATTTCTCTTTGTCTTACACCCCCTTTTGGATCCATCAGGATATATTGTTGCCCTTATCATTAAAATATATCCAGTAACTTCTCCCTAGTCCATATCCTGGAGCACATCTATACAAAGAGCTCAGTAGATATTTGATGAAAAACTGAAGGAATATATAAAAATAGTAGGAAAAAAAGCCAAGACTGGACTCCCTGTTATTGTCCTAGCAGCATTTAAGGGGTTCCGTGCTGTATGTTTGTGCTTAGCTGTTTCTGACCCTCTGTGACCCCGTGGACTGCAGCCCACCAGGCTCCTCTATATCTGTGGGATTTCCCAGGCAAGAATACTGGAGTGAGTTGCCTTTTCCTTCTCCAGAGGATCTTCCCAACCCAGGGACAAAACCTGGGTCTTCTGTTTTGCAGGCAGGTTCTTTACCATCTGAGCCACCAGGGAAGCCCACTTAAGGGGTTAGTTAATGAGGAATAGGTCACGAAGTCATAATCACAGAAAAACTACAAAAGGAGACACAACCGAAGTCACGGGAGGAGGGAGTTGAAGGGACAGTTTGTCCGTCATTTCAGTAAAGGAAGACATGAAACGCTGTTCAGAAATGTTTTCAACTAGAAATCTAGTGTATTTCATTCGAGAAAAGAATTGCAAAGATGACGAAGGTTTTGACGACAAGATGAAAAACTAGAAGGCATGAGAGGAAGAGCGAATTTCCAGTAAAAACCTGAGGCAGATACCAGATGCTTTTCTTCTCACATGGAGACACAGAAGTACAAATGAGAGAGCGAGGGGTGTAGAAACAGACAGGCTCTTGTACTAACAAGCTGTAGGAAGAGAGCAGGGCACACGGAATCAAGGGGCGGTTTCCTCAAAATGGACTCGCTTCAGTCAAGGAACATCCCACGCAGGGGCAAGGAGCCAATACACACTAACAGGCTGAAAACACTGAATATTTCCCGAAAACTCGCAGGAGTACAGCTAAATCATTTTCTCACGATTTTCCATAAATGGTTGCCTTTTCTTCTGAGTCATTTTTTTTTCCCCTAGCTATACCAAGAAGTAACTGTGAAGAGCTCTACTTCAGAACTATACATTCCCAATCTTCAGGAGGTGAATTTGAAATGCCAACATCTCTCTTACCTCAGAGGAAAAGTAACCAGCTGAGCGCCCATGTGGGGTCAGCGACATTAGTAAGATCTGGGCAGACTCACCCTTTTCTGTGCAGAGCTAACATCCCTGAGGACGAGCCCATCATTCCAGGCTGGAGTGAACGTCTCTCTGACTCAGGACGGCCAGCCGACATATCAAACTGGAGAGCTGAGCCCAGCTGCCAGGGACAGTAAATTTCAGGACCCTGCAGAGGCTGCGGAAATCGCCTGTGGCTCTGTATTTTCTGCAGCAGAAAAGGGAGGATCAGCCTTCTCAGGCATTGGTGAGAACCAATGTGCCTGCAAGAAATGCATGTGACAAAGTAAGGGTGTGTCAGCGCACGCACGCGCGCACATACACACACACACACACACACACACACACACACACGCGCGTGGCCAAGCACGACAGAAGACAGCACTTAGATAAGATCCGACTTACCTGCCCTTTTACTAGAATTCTCCCCCAGAATGAAACCAGGAGGCTCAACACATAACCACACCCAACAAACACCGGTGGGCATCGTCACTTCCCACCTCTTCCTGTTAGCACAGAGACGGCCTCAGCTGACGTCATCAGGCTGCTGGATTTTGCTTGATTTATTCATTTTGACACTTTGGTAATTGGCCCTGCATCATATTGCTACATTTTGTATTTAGATATCTTGCTAAAAACATAATACATTTTCTTGTAAACATTTGAAAAGACGATCTCACCTTCATGTAATTACTTTAGATAAAAGGAGGTTAATCAAATTCAGAGAGACTGAAATTAAGTTAAGCACCGAATATTAAAGAAGGCTTCATCTTTAAGGGAAAATATGAAAGAATGTGTACGAAATTCTAAAGTACACCATTCAATGCTGTTGTTGTTTATTCCCTAAGTCGTGTTTGACTCTTTTGTGACCCCATGGACTGTAGCCTGCTAGGCTCCTCTGTCCAGGGGTTCTCCAGGCGAGATAACTGGATTGAGTTGCCATTTCCTTCTCCAGAGGATCTTCTCAACCTGGGATGGAACCCACACTTGCTGCATTCATTGGCAAGCAGATTCTTTACAGCTGAGTCACCAAGGCAACCCCTACACTACTAAATACATATACACAGATTGGTGTCCAGAGGTGTGGAAAATGACGAGTTTATTTCATTTAAGTCAGTGATTTCCTAAAATGGGGTTGTTAACCATTACACTTATCCAGCTATTCATGGATATACTAAAATGTTTTGTCATTACCTTCAAAACAAGAGTAAACAGGTTGCAAAGAGGAAGTTCCTAAGAAGCCTAGTTAGCAGAGGTGGTCCATTGATAGCGCAGGTCTGGGAGAAAGTGCCAACTGGGGATTTATAAACCAGGCAGCTTCCATTTTTAAAAAACTGATTCATTAAGAGGAAGAATGATCAATTATCCAGAAAAACTTCAATATAGACTCTTCACAGAAGTCTGTCATTTTTTGAAACAAGTCACAAATATCAGTGAGTGGTCAGAAATTGAATAGAAGGGCACATGTCACTTGGCAGGAAGCACCATAGTGGGAAAATTAATTGAAAATGTCAAGGAACTTTATGAATCAAGGCTATCTGGGTTAATTTAACCTAAGGATGGAGGAAATGGGGGATGCCAGACCTTAATTTGATGATTCTAACCACAAGGGGATGGAAACTTTAGAGCAAAAAGACAGGACGTGGCACACGAGGGCTGCTTATTGTGCGTCACAGATATGATGTCCATGGCCAGCGCTGGGCTTGCTCTAACGGCCACATCCTCCAATTACCCACCTGTTCTGGGCTTCAGAGTTGGCATTTGTCCCTTCAGAGAGCAAGGTAGATCAGTGCAGAGTTCCCTTAACCTAGAGAAGGGTCTCTGCAGGCTATTCCTGGCCATCACCATACCAGGCTTTTCATTCCTTTTTCCCTTTCCTTTGCAAAGATGGTATAAACTCACTGGGACATGTTTCTCCTCTCATTTTGTTTGTTTGTTTCTTGGCTTTTCACAGAAACATAAATGATAAAAATGGTCCTTTCTAAACAAGGGCTCAATGGAAAAGATCCCAATGCTGGGAAAGATGGAAGGCGGGAGGAGAAGGGGGTGACGGAGGATGAGATGGTTGGATGGCATCACTGACTCGATGGACATGAGTTTGGGTAAACTCCGGGAGTTGGTGATGGACAGGGAGGCCTGGCGTGCTGCAGCCCATGAGGTCGCAGAGAGTCAGACTTGACTGAGCAACTGAACTGAACTGACTGAAACAAGGGCTATTTATTTAGAAACACTAGGGTACTTGCCAACAATATTCCTTTCCCATTGTTTTCAGGTAAAATATTTATCATACAAGAAAGGGTAGCTAGAGGCCTGTGAAACTTTACTTTTTGAAAAGTGTTCTGTACTCACAGTTCCCAATACATCATGAAAAGGGGGGAAAACATTTTTATAGCAGCAGGAGACAGTTCTCTGCCCCAAGAGATGATTCTCTCAATATCCCAGTCCTTCCCTAGGAGGCTAAACTTTCGTAGCACTTTCTGAAAGTAAGTCACACCATGTTGTGAAACTGTATTTGAAAGATCTTTGCCATGAAGCACCTGGATTATTTTATGAGTATGTTGTAATTCTGCAGGATCTTGCCTTCACCCAATAACCAGAGAAAATCTTCATCCAGGACACTCCAGTAAGTTGGTACCAACTCCATGCCTGGCAAATTTTACTTCTTTAATGTTTTAAAGTGATAAATAGGCAAATTCAGCATCCTGAAGATTTAAAGAGCCTCAGGTTACAGAGAGCGACGGGTGAGCGTGCTTGCTGACGTTGCTCCTGCCACGAGGTGCCTTCTGTTACAGCCGTCTCGCCCTGGAATGTCTTCATTCCTTCAAATCTTTTTACCCCAAGTCATTCTTCTCTTACAAAGTTCAGATCTTTTCTAGCCGGTCTCCTTCCTGTTAACCCAGGCCACCTGTAACATTCTCTGGGAAATGTTGTTATCATTAGATTCTTCTTGAGATTTTTTTCATCTAATGTATCCCATGAAATAATGCAAAAATTTCACAGTACAGAGTTAGAAGCATTATCTCCTCTTATAGTTTACCTACTGTAACAATTTTTATCATTTACGACTACGATGGGATTCCCTAGTGGCTCATATGGTAAAGAATCTGCCTGCAATGCAGGAAACTCAGGTTCGATCTCTGGATCAGGAAGATCCCCTGGAGAAGGAAACGGCAATCCACCCCAGTATTCTTGCCTGGAAAATCCTTTAGACAGGGAAGCCTGGCATGTTGCCGTCCATGGGGTTGCAAAGAGGCAGACACGACTGAATGGACAGCAACAATGATAAATAGGAATTATAGCCTTAAACTACTTTAAAATGAAGACAATTTTTCGTTCATTTATTTAAAAATTTTACAAACAGGAATGGTTTCCAGTGAGACTTTTTCCAGAAATTCAAGTAATATATTTGGGACTCAATTTCTCTGTTTCTCTCATCTCCTTTCTACACAGTGAGCTCCATCCACGGTCTCTGCTACAGTGGTCTTCAAGAGGCTCTAAGGTCTCCATTCATCACCCCAAATCTGGCTGCCATTGTTTCAGAGTCCTCCTTCTCACACTGCATTGTGGGAGAAAGAAGAGGCGTCTCCGGCCCAGGTAGTAGGATTCATCCTCTGGAATCATCTCTAAATAACTCAGTGCAGCCAGGCTCATGAAATGTGTCCACTGGCTTCCACCAAGCAGCACCAATCCAGGGTAAGTGGGTGAATTCCCCCAAAAGATATTAGGGCAGTATTAGTGAGAATAGGGGAAATGGCAGCTTCAGTTCAGTTCAGTTCAGTTCAGTCGCTCAGTCGTGTCCGACTCTTTGCAGCCCCATGAATCGCTGCACGCCAGACCTCCCTGTCCATCACCAACACCCGGAGTTCACTCAGACTCATGTCCATCGAGTCAGTGATGCCATCCAGCCATCTCATCCTCTGTCGCCCCCTTCTCCTCCTGCCCCCAATCCCTCCCAGCATCAGAGTCTTTTCCAATGAGTCAGCTCTTCGCATGAGGTGGCCAGAGTCCTGGAGTTTAATGGCAGCTTGGGGAACACTTAAGGAATACTTGCACACTCTCTATAACATCTCCTCCACACACGAGTACTCTCAAGAGTGAATCCATGAGTTTTTGTGCATTTCAACCTCCTTTGCTCAATTCCTTTAAGTTTCAGTTTTCGCTTACGGTGCAGCATCGAAGCAAACACTGAACATCAGCTCTCGTGTTTCTAATCACCCACTAATACGATTAAGGAACGTCCCTCTGAGGTCCTGCTTCTCCACCTGTCCAAGCGCTTATTCATGCTCATTAGTGATTTTTGGCCATTAAATAAGGATTATAACTTACAGTATTCATTAATAATAGCTATACACTATTGCGTCTCTAGTTAACAATCATGTACTATGCACTTAAAAATTTGTTAGGAGAGTAAATTCCATGTTAAATGCTCTTACTATAACAAAAGAAGAGAAAAGACAACTGTTTGTTTCTACCCCGCACAACATTTTATTCTTAGCAGTAGATACTACACGTGGGCCCTGGGGTTTGCTTCTTAGTCTTCTGAGCTGAACATGGCAAGAGAGAAAGAAACTGAGCCCTAGGGCTCCTGGCCACCCAGAACACAGGTACAAAAGTCAGTCCAGTGAATTTTCAAAATATATTTTGAATGTAAAGCTAAGTTAATGCATTAAAATTCTAGTTTAAAAAACCAAATAGAAATAGCCAGAAAATAATTATGTCATGAAAAATAAAAATCAAAAGATGATTCATATAATTACGTATAGCTAACTATCTTCCGACACAAGGAATTCTGCCATTTCTGTTGGTAGATTTTTCTGCTGTGAGACCCTTGACTTTCAGAGCTTAGTCCTCAAGTCAACATTACCAGCATCTCCTGAGAGCTTGTTGAAAACAGAATCTTAAGTCCCACGTCACACTGAGTCAGAACCTGCGTTTTAACAAGGTGCCCACGTGAATCGCACGCGCACTGGAAACTGGGAAGCTGTAGCTAGCGTCTATCCGTTAGCGCGCCTTTGAAAAACAAGTGTTAGAGACCCAGTCGTGTCCGCCTCTTTGCAGCCCCGTGGACTGTAGCCTGCCAGGCTCCTCTCTCCATGGGATTCTCCAGGCAAGAATACTGCAGTGGGTTGCCATTCCCTTCTCCAAGAAATCTCCCCAACACAGGGATTGAACCCCCATCTCCTATATTTCAGGCAGATTCTTTACCATCTGAACCACCAGGGAAGCCCTAGGATGCCTTTAATTCCAAGTAATTGAAAACCAAATAAAAGAGTCTTGATAACAGAAGGGAAGAAAAGCTTTAATCTAAGTCTCCATCTTGAGAAGCTAGGGAAAGAGAAGTATATCCAGTCCAAAATAAGTAGATAGAAGGGCACAATAAAAATAAGGGTAGTAACCAAGGAAACAGTAAACAAAGGCACAAGCAAGAAAATCAACAAATTCCCCTTTAGAGGAAAAACAAACCAGAGAGTTCAAGGGCATGTGTTTGGTTTTTTATCGCTGCAAATGCATTCCCAAAATCTTAGCGACTGAAAACCACATGCATGCAGAAAGAGAAAAACAAATATGATATATTAACACATATACACAGAATCCAGAAAAATGGTTCTGATGAACGTATTTGCAGGGCACAGACAGAGACGCAACGGTAGACAACAGGCTTGTGGGCAGAGGTGAGGAGAGGAGGGGGTGGGGCACGCTGACGTATCCACCACCATGTTTAAAGCAGACAGCTAGTGGAAAGCTGCTGCACAGAAAAGGAAGACTGGAGTGGGTCGCCATTTCCTTCTGCAGTGATGACGAGAGGGGTGGGATGCGGGAAGGGAGGTTCAAGAGGGAGGGGATATACGTGTACATGCATGCATATTGTCGTTTTCATGTTGCTGACCAGCAGAAACTAACACAACATTGTAAAGCGATTATCCTCCAACAACAATAAAACAACCCACACTCATTTCCTATTGTACCATTCGGGAGATCAGGGCACAATGTGGCTCAATTCTGTGCTCAGGGTCTCACTGAGCTAAAACCAGCCAGGACCATAACTCTGGGTCCTGGGACCATAGCTGGGATAGCTGAAGCTATTTCCAAGCTAATTAAAAGTTTATGCCATCACATGCTCTAGTAGTTTGAAAATGTAGAGAGGGATCTCAGCATGAAAGTCAACATGAGAAAGAAGGAAGTGAGGAGTTACGAACATTGAAAGAAGGAGGAAGAAAAGCAAAGAGGAAAAGGAGAGAAGATGAAGAGGAGAGAAGACGCTGCAACAGAAAGTGGAGTCCCGGGGGCTCGATGTTAAAACGCCACACGTTAGATGTCCTTAACAACCATTTAGTAATGCTGCTGGCTACCCCCATTAAGCCTAGAGATGGGCATGGCTGCTGCAACTCAGACACATTAGATTTTCTCTCCTGGAAACTGAAAATGCTGCTGCTGCTGCTAAGTTGCTTCAGTCGTGTCCGACTCTATGCGACCCCACAGATGGCAGCCCACCAGGCTCCCCCGTCCCTGGGATTCTCCAGGCAAGAACACTGGAGTGGGTTGCCATGTCCTTCTCCAATGCATGAAAGTGAAAAGTGAAAGTGAGGTCGCTCAGTCATGTCCGACTCCTAGTGGCCCCATGAACTGCAGCCCACCAGGCTCCTACGTCCCTGGGATTCTCCAGGCAAGAGTGCTCGAGTAGGGTGCCATTGTCTTCTCCGAACCTGAAAACTAATACGGCCATATAGGACCAGAGTCATGAAGCCTAATTACCTTAATAACGGCCCTGGGGCAGGAGTCTATGCTTTTCTGTCTCCTTGGAGCCAATTATTTATCTCTTCCTTTGAACTTGTGACAACAAATCCAAATTTTTATTCAGTTGGCCAAATTCTTTCCCTATTCATTACCATTCTCAAAAACAAAATTTTTTTAAATACAGGAGCTTTTAGGAACTGAAGAGAGAACACTGGGAACCAACTTACAAAATGTATTTTGCCTGGAGGAATAGAAACTATAGGAAAGGAAACACTTGAAGATAATAATAAAATATGGTCAGCATGAGGAAATTAAAGTGTGCTAGTCCCATTGGGCTGCTGTTCCTGTAGAGAACAGGTTGTGTGCCCCAGTGTTTCACAGGCACAGTACTTGCCTAGACTTCTCTTCATTGTAGGAAGTCCAAGAAAGTTCTATAATTTTTCCCATGAAGTTTCAAATGAGGTCATTGGTTTAATTTAAAGACAGCTGGAATTCAACCGTAGTCAGTCTAATTTTCTTTTCTACCACACATAGGTGTGAATGTTCTAACTCCAAGGAAAAAGCTAATATTACAGAATTCGGGTTTTCTGAGTTTGAACTGTGTTGTAAAAATGTCCGTATATTGAATTTGGTGCAAGTTGCATCTTTATTCATCTTTATGAATCACACACTCTGAAATTTCAAATGATCCACTAACTGCCGTACACCAAAATGAAGAGTCCTCATTACAGCACTTCTAAATTAGTTTGTTACAAGAAGATGACTAAGCTATGGGAGCTTCAGACTGCTAGCTGGGTTTAGTGCAGTGCAACACACACTTCATCTCAACACAGTGTGATCTAAGTTTTTATAATACACACAATATTTATGTTGCATGGCAACTACACAGTTAACAGAATGCAGTTCAAATAAACCCTTATACATGCAATTGTTACCGAACAAAACTAAGTTTAGTAAGGGCCTCAAGGTAAAATGAAATCAAAATTTGCTGAAAGTAGCCTTGAAGTTCTCTAAATATTCTGAATTTATACCCAAGAGGTTGTAGATTTCTGCCTTTCCCACAGGGATTTCCCACTATTTGGAAATCTTATCCTGAGAGCTTACAATGGAAGATTGTACGGTTATCGTAGTAATTCATTCCCCAACATCCATTTCATTCCAAACAATCAGTCTAAGCAAGTTACAGAAATTGCGTTCTCTCATCCAAGACTAATAGAGGCAAGTGATCCTGTCCTGACGAACAGGAATCTCTTCCCCATTAAAATGATAGGCACAAAGTCACAAGGGTCCTTCATTTTACTGTTGATATATTTTTGTCCGAACATAATGCCTTGAATAGTTAGACTCATTTTGCAATAACTAGGGAGTCAGTGTGAGAGAAACCACTGATCCCTTAAAGATGACAGATCCGAGAGATGGAAAGAAACTGGTCCTTGGTGGCGCCCCTGGACCACAGAACTAACCTGTCTGGAGGCTGAACAGCCCAGTGCTTTCCCTGTAAAATGGAGAAAATTATAATGCTTGCCTTAGTCTTATCAAGAATGAGTCAGAATACGTAAAGCATTTAGAATAATATCTGACATAGAACACGAACTCAATAAAGAATGCCTATTACTATCACCCTAATTTTATAACAACAGTTCTGTGAGATACTGTTGCTGTTCCCTTGTTCAGTCGCTCAGTCATGTCAGACTCTTTGTAAGCCCATGGACTGCAGCACGGCAGGCTTCCCTGCCCTTCACCATCTCCTGGAGCTGCTCAAATTCATGTGCGCCGAGTCGGTGATGCCATCCAACCCCTTCTCCTCCTGCCTTCAATCTTTCCCAGCATCAGGGTCTTTTCAAATGAGTCGGCTCTTTGCATCAGGTGGCCAGAGTATTGGAGCTTCAGCTTCAGCATCAGTCCTTCCAATGAAAATTCAGGACTGATTTCCTTTAGGATGGACTGGTTGGATCTCCTTGCAGTCCAAGGGACTCTCAAGAGTCTTCTCCAACACCACAGTTCAAAAGCATCAGCTCTTCAGTGCTCATCAATTCTTCGCTGTGAGATAGTATATTCATCACTTAATAAGCATTAGTAGTCAGGACTTTTTAGTAGTCGGGACTTTCTTTTAACCAAAGAATATCCTGTTGGTTACAGCAGAGAGTGTCTTACCTAGACGGTATATTTATTCCCAAGTAAACAAGGCTGAAGAAGAGGATAAAACTCCAAGTCCTACTTATTTTGCTCTGGACAGCTCTTACGTAGACTCTTCCGCTTTAATTAGCATCTGAGAAAGGCAGCCGTGAGAAGACGGGGAATTAAGGACAGCGCTTTCTGAAGACTGCCAACGTGACTTGGCACTCTCAGCATCAAGGCCAAATATTAGCTGAAAACTAAGCGGTGTCACTTGGAAGCTTCCGTCCCAAGATTTCTCTCTACCCAAAATTCTGTTTATAATTACATGTTATTGGAGAAAAACCTTTTGAAGAGAGAACAGCTAGGTAAATGATGTGTCATTCACATTTCATTTTAAAATTAATTTAATAAGAACAATTTTCTAATATCTAGCTTACAGCTCAGAAAGAAAAAAAAAAGGGGAAAGGAGAAACAGAGAGGGAGAGGGAGGGAAGGAAGGAAGGAGAGAAGACCCTGCTTTGAAAGGAGAGTGAGATGCAGTTTTGAATGAGAGCATTTTAAGAGATGACCTATCCAGCCAAAAGGCATTCCGGGTTAAGGATGGCAGACTCCTGGGACAACGTAGAAAGAAAAAACAAAATGTGTGCAAGCGGCATAAGTGATCAACGGATTTTGCACAGCCGTAAATAGGAGAGAAGGAAGAGTCAGTGCCTAAAAGGTGATGCTAATACCGCCGAGGCAAATACATTGGAACTGAGTTCCGACTCAGTGTTACCAGATGGGTCTCTTCTCATTCTATGATATCCTAAATAGAATGAGAAGAGAGCGAACAGTTTATGTCTANTCAATTCTTCGCTGTGAGATAGTATATTCATCACTTAATAAGCATTAGTAGTCAGGACTTTTTAGTAGTCGGGACTTTCTTTTAACCAAAGAATATCCTGTTGGTTACAGCAGAGAGTGTCTTACCTAGACGGTATATTTATTCCCAAGTAAACAAGGCTGAAGAAGAGGATAAAACTCCAAGTCCTACTTATTTTGCTCTGGACAGCTCTTACGTAGACTCTTCCGCTTTAATTAGCATCTGAGAAAGGCAGCCGTGAGAAGACGGGGAATTAAGGACAGCGCTTTCTGAAGACTGCCAACGTGACTTGGCACTCTCAGCATCAAGGCCAAATATTAGCTGAAAACTAAGCGGTGTCACTTGGAAGCTTCCGTCCCAAGATTTCTCTCTACCCAAAATTCTGTTTATAATTACATGTTATTGGAGAAAAACCTTTTGAAGAGAGAACAGCTAGGTAAATGATGTGTCATTCACATTTCATTTTAAAATTAATTTAATAAGAACAATTTTCTAATATCTAGCTTACAGCTCAGAAAGAAAAAAAAAAGGGGAAAGGAGAAACAGAGAGGGAGAGGGAGGGAAGGAAGGAAGGAGAGAAGACCCTGCTTTGAAAGGAGAGTGAGATGCAGTTTTGAATGAGAGCATTTTAAGAGATGACCTATCCAGCCAAAAGGCATTCCGGGTTAAGGATGGCAGACTCCTGGGACAACGTAGAAAGAAAAAACAAAATGTGTGCAAGCGGCATAAGTGATCAACGGATTTTGCACAGCCGTAAATAGGAGAGAAGGAAGAGTCAGTGCCTAAAAGGTGATGCTAATACCGCCGAGGCAAATACATTGGAACTGAGTTCCGACTCAGTGTTACCAGATGGGTCTCTTCTCATTCTATGATATCCTAAATAGAATGAGAAGAGAGCGAACAGTTTATGTCTATAGCTCTTTTTAATATTTTAAGCACAGATGACAGAAGCTTTAAAAATTCTTACTCAGTCAGAGTGATAAAAGCCATGCAAACATATGTACTCTAGTTGGAAGCCATATCCTATTTTTTGCATACTCTTTTTCCTGATGCAGCTTTCACAAATAATGACATGATCTTGAAAATATGGTGTTTGCTTCACTTCACATTTTGTCTCAACCCAGCTGAGGTCATGTTTTAGAAGTAGGCATTCCATTTTTGATTACGAAAATAAACTATGTAAGTCAAAGCACTACCTATCTCTAAAAAGTAGTTATTTCATTCTTTTTTTATTTTATTTATGATAAACCACTTATAAGTGAGAAAACAAATTCACTTTATGAGCTTGAACTGGATGGAATTCCTAAGACCTTTTCCAGCTTTAAGGACACTGACAAGTCATTTATCTACTTCCTTTTTATCAAGTCTATAATACTGGACTTTCTCATTTTTTCTTCCAAGAGATTAGGGGAAGATTTAGAAATCTAAGCTTTAGGAAGTCAAAGAAAAAATGAATTCTATAACTGTAACCAACTGAACTTTCATTCAAGCCTCAATGTGTCAAACTGGAACGCTCTGGCATCTGAAAGAAAACAAACTGCTGAAAAGTTCTTATGCTCTGGGTTCTAGCAAAACTCTTGTCATCAGAAGAAATGTTATCAGGGTTAACCACTAAAATTGTTTTAATAATACCTTTATCAGGCTTTGACAGCATAGCACTAACAAAGGAAACAGGGAAACAGAGGAAAGAAGTTTTAAGCTACAAAGTACAGTCTCGAAATGGGAACTACCCTGGAAAATCTATCATGTGTGGTAGACAACAACCCAAGGTCTGTAGCAATGGCTGACTTTTTCGTGAAAATTCTCAGTACTGGGTTTTAAGCTCTTTAAACTTTCAAAATTGCTCTTTCCTGCTACCACCTCCAAGGGCCAAGCCCAAGAGGCCAAACTAGAATCTTTGGCTTAAGATGAACTTGGAAAAGCAGTGATGAGATAAAAGGAAAGAAAAAGAAATTTTGTACTCAGAGAGTTCTGAAGTTGAAGTTGATAAAAAGGTAGTTTCCAAGGAAAATGAAAATCAGTGAACTAAAATTCTATAAAAGTCCTTGAACTCCCCAGGTCCTATTATTTAATTTTTGCTTTTCTTGGCTTTTATATAATTAATACTTGTTGAATTTACCTAAATTTGCATATGTAAGTATTGAGGGTCTTCTCAATGTGTTCTTTTAGAAGAGAGTATTACGTCCATAGTTTCGCTGAGCACGGTACAGCGATACACACGCTCTGAGACCCTCGTTAAATAAAAGTCAGTGCTCGCTCACTCTCCTTTGGTTATAGTGAAGCGCTTAAAGGTAATTTTCTACCTATAAATCCAGAATCCTTCTATCAGGTATGGGATAAGCCTTGGCCGTACAAATCTGAGTTCACCTAGAGTCCCACAAATAACACAAAGCTGTTATTACATTTTGTATGTTGGAGAGTCCATCCTACCAACGAAAACTTCTGGAGACTTAAAAATTGGTTCCTCCATGGCCAGTGGTTACCAAATTTATGAAGTCTGCCTTAGTCAGCTCAGGACACTATAACAAAACACCAAAAGCTATGCAATTTATGAACAACAACAACTTATTCCTCACAAACATCCAGTCCACAATAAAGTCAGTTTAGGGAAAGCTAGTATACCGAATCTGATACTTTAACCTGGTAGGAAGCACCTAGAGTTCGAGACTCTTAGCTGCTGCCCTGAGGCGCCTCCCTCCTTATGTCGGCACATGGCTTACTGAGTTCGTGTTCATTTGATTAAAATGGTTCAGATGTGCGCGAAAAATGTGCATGCCCTTTGAAAAACTTTGTCTTATATTCCCTCTCTGCTGGAGAAAAAAATTAAGCCATCTTAGCTTAGCTTCAAAAGGTATTTTAAGGTCAAATTTTGAGTTAACTTACTGAAATTTAAAAGTTGTTACTTAGTAGAAAAACAGAAGTCTCTTACACACAAGACAGGACAGCTCAAATATTTGTTTTCAGTGGTAACTATGATTGTAAGACTCAGACACCGAATTTACATGATAATTGATTCCACTGCTATTCAGGAACAGAATCGTATGTTGGTTCTTCCAAGTCAAGGAAAACAAATAAATGTGAAGTAATCAAAGACATCACGGGATAGGACCCAGAGGAGCAACACCACTGTCCTCATCAGCAGCATCCCCTGAGAGTGTGATCTATAACGTTTAGTGTCAAGAGATCCAAAGAATATGCCTTCATGAAGCTTACGCTCTACTTCCAAATACAGTTCATACATTTCTAAATTTTTAATTATTTTGCTTTCCTTTGGAGAGCCAAAAGTTCCAAAGAAATGGCAAAGTCATAAATTTTACATCCCAGAAAATGAGAGCCTAGAATGGAAGAGGTACTTGAATGCGGTCATAAAACACATCACCATCGCTCGGTTTCCACGGAGAACTGGTTCCAGGACCCAAGTGAAAGTTGCTCAGTCGTGTCCAACTCTTTGTGACCCCATGGGCTATACAGTCCATGGAATTCTCTAGGCCAGGATACTGGTGTGGGTAGCCTTTCCCTTCTCCAGGAGTTGAACCGGGGTCCCATGTATTGCAGGCATTCTTTACCAACTGCGCTATCAATACCAAAATCCACTGGTGCTCAAGTCCCTTATATAAAATGGCAGAGGACAGTTCATTTGCAATTGGTTGATATGCGGATGTGGAAACCAGGGGATAAGATGGCCTGATTGCATGCATGACTTTAAAGATGATTATAGTAATAATTTTGAAAATGCCAAAAATCTGCTGAGCACTTCTGGTGACTTTAAGACAGCATAAAGCACTCAGTGATTGAGCTAATAGAATATTCATAATTTCCCTGAAATAAATATTTTCTCCAAACATTTTCCAAAGGATGAATATTGGCAATAAGGAGTGTGGATAGCCCGGTTCACATAGCTGGAGAAATGTAGATAGAGCCCAACAGTATGAAAATCTCTAAAATATCTTGCCTCAGTAAAAGTGATATTAGAAACCCCAGATTATTTCCATTATCAGTCTAAGTTTCTCAGTTTGCATGGTGGCCTCCCAAAAACAAAGAAATCACTGGTGGCAGAACTGCTGTTTTCTTTCTTTCCAAAGAGCAAAATAGATTAACTCACCCCAACACTTCCGTCTTCCAGGAAACATGCCTTCCTTAGTTGAGGGCAGTAATTGTATCTCTTCCTGGAGTTCCAGGAGATCTTTCCTTGCGTGCGTGCTAAGTCACTTCAGTCGAGTCCGACACTTTGCAGCCCTATAAACTGTAGCCCACTGGGCTCCTCTGTCCATGGGATTCTCCAGGCAAGAATACCGGAGTGGGTTGCCATGCCCTCCTCTAGGGGATCTTCCCAACCCGGGGGTCAAACCCATGTCTCCTGCTCTGCTGGAGGATTCTTGACCACTGAGCCACCAGGGAAGCCCCAGTCTTTCCTTAGGCATCATAAATAATCATTAATCCCTCTGCCTGGTTTGCCATGAAACATTCATCATAAGCAACCCATTATCCTGTCTGTGTGATGTTTAAATTATAACTAAATAAGGAACATTCAAAGGCCATTTGGGGTGTTAAAGTTCTTCACAAGCATACTGGGGTATACAATTGAGAAAGTAATTAATATGAAAATGTTAAAAATTCATCATGTTTTATTCTGTTCAGCTGAACAAAGCAGCGCCAGACATGACTCATTAAGCACAGAACATATTGTCAGGAGGAAAACAGAAAGCGATGATTCAGTTTGGTGTAACAGTGGTACAACAATGTTTTGGCACCTACTGGATAGGTTTTTAAACACCCACGGCATGTGGGTTTTAATTATATTTGTAGTGTTCAGGCCGTCTAACTTTTACCGAGCTGTGATTTCAGCGTAAAATTTCCCTGTCTACCCCCCGATGCTCTTTCTGAATTGCAAACAGGTGAAGATAACTACAGCCCGCAGTGCTTTGGGGTTGAGTCTTTTTATACGAACTTCACCATCCGTTTTGTTTAATCTACCTCTTCTCTAATGCTTAAATCCACCATCAAGCATGTACGTGATTAGGTTTAGTTTCCCTACATATTCATAAAACAAGTTAGATGCATTGCCACAATTCCCTTGGAAAGGGGAGTCAGGAATTTTACTTCTGTTCTTTTGCTTGGAAAGTTATGACCAACCTAGATAGCATATTCAAAAGCAGAGACATTACTTTGCCAACAAAGGTCTGTCTAGTCAAAGCTATGGTTTTTCCTGTGGTCATGTATGGATGTGAGAGTTGGACTGTGAAGACAGCTGAGTGCCGAAGAATTAATGCTTTTGAACTGTGGTGTTGGAGAAGACTCTTGAGAGTCCCTTGGACTGCAAGGAGATCCAACCAGTCCATTATAAAGGAGATCAGTCCTGGTGTTCTTTGGAAGGAATGATGCTAAAGCTGAAGCTCCAGTACTTTGGTGACCTCATGCGAAGAGTTGACTCATTGGAAAAGACTCTGATGCTGGGAGGGGTTGGGGGAAGGAGATGGGGATGACAGAGGATGAGATGGCTGGATGGCATCACTGACTCGATGGGCGTGAGTCTGAGTGAACTCCAGGAGTTGGTGATGGACAGGGAGGCCTGGCGTGCTGCAATTCATGGGGTCACAAAGAGTCGGACACGAATGAGCAACTGAACTGAACTGAAAAGGACATACCAAGGTGTCTGAGTAGATGCTAAATTTTCCTTGGAAACACTGCAGGCCAAATCTCAGTGTTGGCCCCTCCACATCTTCTGAACAGATAATTAACTGAGTCGCAAGGCAGTGTTAAAAGCTATTTCTATTCAGTGCTGACTTTTCTCACTCACGGGTCAGGGTCCAGGGTCCTGACTCATGTAGCTCCCTCCTTCTGCCATCTCTTTCACACACTTGTGCAGCACACACGTAGGACCAGCTGCATCCCAGTTTTGAGGACAAGCCTCAGCTCAGGCAAGAGGGCTTCCGAAAGCCATTCGGAAGCCCTCTGTCAAATCGCCATTGTTGATGATCGACTCTCTGCATCCCAGTTCTCAGCACTGATAACTCAAATTCTGGCTTGCCTCCTGCCCTTTTTATCTGCCACGTGAGCTAGCCTTCAGGATTTAGGGCAACAGTCCAACTGTCATCCGATGGTACGGCATGCTGCCTACTCACACACCGCCCTGAAATTCCTCCCTGTCTCAGAGAAGAGCATCCCTGACTCCATGCTCGCCATCGAGGAAGGGAAGGTCCTTACACCCTTCCGCTGGGCTGGCTCTACCACTCACCTGCTGTGTGACATGGTCCACACCCTGGGCCCAACTCAAACTGGCCTCCCATTTCGCTGTTCTTCTGAAGCCTGCTCAATCAAACCTCTTCCTGGCCCTGCCCCTCTGTGCGCTGACCCTAGCAGCGGCCCCAGCCTCTCAGTGGCAGGATTCTGGGTTCTGGCCTCTGCCATCTGCACTGTCCCAATGCGGTCATCAAATCATATCTAATTGACTCAGGCTCTCTTAGAAAAAATCCTCACTCTTTGCTCACAGGCGCTCGGTGGCCCTAAGTAAGTTACTTTAGCTCTTAAAGCCTCAGTTTCTTTATCTATAAAGGGAAAATAATAAACTTTAGCCATTGGTTTACATTTATAAAATTCAATTATTCAATTATACAATTCAATTATACAACTATATCATTGTACAATTATAATAATTATACAGTTCATATAAACAAAACAGTTTTGGCAAATATATACCCTCAAATATTAATTACTTTTCTACTCATCTTGAGTATGACATCTTTGAAATGTTATGGAAGCTAAATTGAAACCACAAAAGGCAAAGTAAAATTCTACTTAAGCCATTTTTTTTCTTTCCCCCCCAGATAGACATCGTAAAGCCCATTCAATGCAAAATGGAAATGAAATCAAAGAAGGGGGGCCCAGTAAACTCAGCAGGTATGATTGGAACCGTGGCTCCTTATTACAAAGGAAACAAACAAATAAAAATTACTTAGTAGTTTGGGTTGTGTGTTAGTCACTCAGCTGTGTCCAAATGTTTGTGACTCCAGAGACGTCAGCCCACCAGGCTCCTCCATCCGTAGGATTCTCCAGGCAAGAACACTGGAGCGGATTACCATTTCCTTCTCCAGGAGAGCTTCCCGACCCAAGGATCAAATCTGGGTCTCCTGCATCGCAGGAGATTTAAGGTCGGAGCCACCAAAGCCCTAGTAGTTTCGGTTACAACAAACAAACCGTTATAATTACTGCTATCGCTCAAAATTATAATATGGTAATTCATACAGAAGTCTATGTGGATTTAGATCAGTTCGGTTCAGTCACTCAGTCATGTCCGACTCATGCTTCACAAACTGAGGCAGGCCAGGCCTCCCTGTCCATCACCAAATCCAGGGTCCACCCAAATCCATGTCCATTCAGTCAGTAATGCCATCCAACTATCTCATCCTCTGTCGTCCCCTTCTCCTCCTGCCTTCAATCGTTCCCAGAATCAGGGTCTTTTCAAATGAGTCAGCTCTTCGCATCAGGTGACCAAAGCACTGAAGCTTCAGCTTCAGCATCAGTTCTTCTAGTGAATATTCAGGGTGGATTTCGTTTAGGATGGACCAGTTGGATCTCCTTGTAGTCCAAGGGTTGTTTTTTTTTTTTTTTTTAACATGGATTTAAATACTACTGGTTCTATTACTGGGAAAGATATGGCTAAAAGTTCATTTTGTTTTAAGGATTTTTTTTAATGTGCACCAATCTTTAAGTCTTTATTGCTTTTGTTACAACATTGCTTCGGTTTTATGTTTTGGTTTTTCGGCCGCGAGGCATGTGGGATCATAGCTTCCCAACCAGGGATCGAACCTGAATCCCCTTAACCACTGGACACCAGGGAAGTCCCTGCACCCCTTTAACCACTGGACGCCAAGGAAGTTCCAAATTTTACTTTCTCGATGACCAGAGAGTATCATAATCTGAACTAACAAGGCTGGGTTATCTTAAAATGGGTTGGATTTGGGAGCTTTCCCACCCTGGCTTTGGTCAAGATTGAAATACTCTGTCTTTGTGAAACATACTGTAGAGGTAAGTCATCCCACGCCGAGGCCTAGTTTATAAGCCCAAGAGATTTTCCAAGATGAAGGAAGCAGAGAGTTGGGCCGAGTAACAATTTCCCTTAGAGATATTTAGGGAAGTAGATACTCTGTTGGAAATGGGAGGCAAACCTCAGGGTGGGTGGGGGCTGGTTTATATACTATGGTGTCTGAATGAGAAACTTTCCTCGTAACTCTTGAGATCTCATCTGAAGTGTACTATTTTAAGCTCTCATATCCTCACAGCTTGAATCAAAGTGAGTGGAATGCGATACTCTCCAAACCTAGCAAAGAGTCGGACACAACTGAGCGACTTCACTTTCATTTTCCACTTTCGTGCATCGGAGAAGGAAATGGCAACCGGCTCCAGTGTTCTTGCCTGGAGAATCCCAGGGACGGGGAAGCCTGGTGGGCTGCCGTCTCTGGGGTCACACAGAGTCACGACTGAAGCGACTTAGCAGCAGCAGCAGAGAGCTTAGGCGGGCTCAGTATCTGAAACGAGGACTGCGAACGCTCTCTGCTGCTGCTGCTGCTCCTGCTGCTAAGTCGCTTCAGTCGCGTCCGACTCTGTGCGACCTCACGGACTGCAGCCCACCAGGCTCCTCCGTCCATGGGATTTTCCACGCAAGAGGACTGGAGTGGGGTGTCATCGCCTTCTCTGTGCACATTCTCTAGGTCAGTGGAATCCATGATCAAGAGGGCGGAGAGAGTTAGGAAGAAAGCAGGTTGACCAGAGGTCATTCTGTTACAGTGTGTGAAGATAATTGCTTCAATCTCAGAAGCAGCATAAACTTCCTGAAGGAAAAATTAGTCAACAGTCAAGGTGCTTCCAACCTTAAAATTAAAGATTCTGTGAATAATCAAAAAGTAGGGGGGGGGGTTGTGTTTGTTCTGTTTTACTCAGTCTATGGTCCTGAATTTGCCTTTAGCTTACTTGAATTATTTCACTGATTTTGGATATAAGAAATTTTAGACTTTTGAAAGTTAAAGACAATACACAATCATGAAAATTAATGGTTGAAAAGCCACAAGAGTTCCAGTCCATTTTCTTGCTCAGTTCTCTCTTTATACAGGCAGAGGTTTTGATAAACTTTGTTCAAATTTTGGTTATTTAACTCTGATTAATTAGTCTTTCAATTGTTTCCTTTTTATTCTTTGTTTATTAGCTGCTGAGCAGACTGAGAACAACTTAGATTCAAGATACTGCTTTCATCAGAAAGGGAAAATGAAATGAGAATAATCTCAGCAAGCTGGAAAATTTTACAATCACACAGCAAGAATGACTTTTTTTTTACTTCTTTTTTCAATTGGAAAGAATGCCACAACGTTGGCTTAGAAATTATGAATGAACTTATTTCTTTCCATATCTATAAAAGACTCAACTTTCAAAAAAGATCCTTTTTTAAACAAATTCTCACCTGTATTTAGGAAGAAGAGGAGGCTCACAGCCTGGCGCTCCCACCGCCTGCANACTTCTTTTTTCAATTGGAAAGAATGCCACAACGTTGGCTTAGAAATTATGAATGAACTTATTTCTTTCCATATCTATAAAAGACTCAACTTTCAAAAAAGATCCTTTTTTAAACAAATTCTCACCTGTATTTAGGAAGAAGAGGAGGCTCACAGCCTGGCGCTCCCACCGCCTGCAGCGTGGCATCTTGGCTGGTCGTCACTTCTTTGCAGCGTGTTCTGTCTCTCTTACTCTCCCTCCTCCACCTTTTATTATTCTCCTAATTTATTCCTTAATTAACATTAGTTCCTTACCCTTTGGCCCTCCCTATGCTCCTTTTTTATGTTTAAGCCTAAGAATGACATCACTTTGCTGAGAAAGTTCAAAATAGTCAAAGTAATGGTTTTTCCTGTAGCCTGTGG
>SJYA01004250.1:2025-37334 GCA_006410615.1 Neotragus moschatus
TAAAGCTGAAACTCCACTACCTTGGCCACCACATGTGAAGAGTTGACTCACTGGAAAAGACCCGGATGCTGGGAGGGACTGGGGGCAGGAGGAGAAGGGGACAACAAAGGATGAGATGGCTGGATGGCATCACCAACTCAGTGGATATAAGTTTGAATAAACTCTGGGAGTTGGTGATGGACAGGGAGGCCTGGCGTGCTGCAATTCATGGGGTTGGTTGCAAAGAGTCGGGCACAACTGAGCAACTGAACTGAACTGAACTGATTGAAGATCATCCCCTAAATCCTAACCAAATCTTGGTCTACATATTCAGATGTCAGCTCACCGTTTCAACAGAGTAGATTTTTTGTTTCTTTTTACAAACTTCTCAAGATATCACCGGTCCAGATTCCTCTCTCCCAGACTTCCATCCCTTAAGAGCACCTGATCTTGATGAATAAAGAAGAAACAAAATAGTTAACAGGTTTTCTGCTTCATACTGTAGTTGCAAAGAGCTTATCGAGACAGTTATCTTAAAAAGCAGTTTGCACATTTACTGTCATTCTAACTCAATTAAAGAGTATTTTGCATAACAAATATTGATCATGGAAGCTAATTTCCCTTTGTACTTTTACTTCCAGCACTTATAGTTAAGAATCTGTTACTAAGGGAAAAGAATGGACTTTCTTTGCCCTCCCTTAACACTGCTACTGCTAAGTCAATTCAGTCGTGTCCAACTCCTGTCTCTTATACACATCTAGATGTGTATAAGAGACAGACACCACCCTTATGGCAGAAAGTGAAGAGGAACTAAAAAGCCTCTTGATGAAAGTGAAAGAGGAGAGTGAAAAAGTTGGTTTAAAGCTCAACATTCAGAAAATGAAGATCATGGCATCTGGTCCCATCATTTCATGGGAAATAGATGGGGAAACAGTGGAAACAGTGTCAGGCCTTATTTTTTTGGGCTCCAAAATCACTGCAGATGGTCACTGCAGCCATGAAATTAAAAGACGCTTATTCCTTGGAAGAAAAGTTATGACCAGCCTAGATAGCATATTCAAAAGCAGAGATATTACTTTGCCAACAAAGGTCCATCTAGTCAAGGCTATGGTTTTTCCAGCGGTCATGTATGGATGCGAGAGTTGGACTGTGAAGAAGGGTGAGCACCGAGGAATTGATGCTTTTGGACTGTGGTGTTGGAGAAGACTCTTGAGAGTCCCTTGGGCTGCGAGGAGATCCAACCAGTCCATTCTGAAGGAGATCAGCCCTGAGATTTCTTTGGAAGGAATGACGCTAAAGCTGAAGGTCCAGTACTTTGGCCACCTCATGCAAAGTGTTGACTCATTGGAAAAGACTCTGATGCTGGGAGGGATTGGGGGCAGGAGGAGAAAGGGACAACCAAGGATGAGATGGCTGGATGGCGTCACTGACTCGATGAATGTGAGTCTGAGTGAACTCCCGGAGTTGGTGATGGACAGAGAGTCCTGGCGTGCTGTGATTCATGGAGTTGCAATGAGTTGGACACGACTAAGTGACTGAACTGAACTGAACTGAAATTACCTTATTTGTTTTTATTTTATCTCTTTTCTCTAAGTTCCACAAAAAGAACAACTTTAATAGCATTTAAACATTATTTGACTTCTCTGATGGTACAGTGGAAAAGCATCCACCTGCCAACTCAGGGAACACATATTTGATCCCTGGTCCAGGAAAATCCATATGACACAGAGCAACTAAGCCCACATGCCACAGCTACTGAGCCTGCGTCCCTAGAGCCTGTGCTCATAAACAAGAGAAGCCACCACAATGAGAAGCCTGCATACTGCCCTACTGGCCATGACTGGAGAAAGCCCATGCATGGCGAGAAAGACCCAGTGCAGCCAAAATAAATAAATAAATATTTTAAAAAACAAAGAAAACCCCCATTATTTGCCAGTGCCTAGGATAATAGTACCTGGGATAAAATAAGCACTAAAAATATTAATAGTTCTCTAGCAAATAACAACAAGCTATTTCCACTTTCAATTATAGCAGACTAATTTATATTACATCAACTTTCCCCATGAAAATAAGTATAAAATTTGGATATAATCTTTAAAAATTGACTAGAAGTATTCAAAAACTATCAAGACAGTCAAGACTCAAGGAGCCAAGATCCTTATTTGAATATAAATGCTAAAAAGTGAACCTAATATTTTATGCAGCATGTCCACTTGAGGCCTTTACCAATGTGTAAGCCAAGAGGCTGAGAAGCTTTCATTCATTTCACGGAGTTTGGGAGTTGGAACTGCTGAAGTGGTACATTGCAGGAATAACCAGAAAAAATCATAAATAAAGTGAAAGTAAATCAGCTCTCACAAAGACTGAACCTAGTTTTGATTAGCTCAAAACATTGTGTAGTCTTTCCTAGTCCAGCAGACTGCAAAAGCACCACCCAGAATCTCAAATTACTCCTAAAATTTTCAAATCACAGTGTCTGAGGTTCAATTAATTAGTGCCACACATATTCTGAAGACAAAGACCAAAGACTAAGAGAAAAAAAGGAAAAATAAGTAGATCTATAAGAGTTCCAGATGCAGATTATAAAATATCTATGATTAATAAGGTAAAAAACAGAGGTCCACACAGAATCTTTGTTTTAAATCTTATAGAAAGTTTAGAAGTGAAAAAAGGCAATAACTAAAATTAAGAACTCAGATAGATGAATGCAGATTAGATACAAATAATAAGAGGAATGGCTTCCCTGGTGATGCAATGGAGGAGATGTGGGCTTGATCCCTGGTCCAGGAAGATCCCCTGGAGAAGGGAATGGCAACCCACTCCAGTAGTTCTTGCCTGGGAAATCCCACAGACAGAGGAACCTACTGGGGTCTAGTCCATGGGATTGCAAAAGAGATACAATGTAGCACCTAAACCACAATAACAATAAGAGGAATGGTGAAGAGAAAGATTGGACCACAAAAAATATCCAGACTAAATCTTCAGATCTTAAAAAGATGAAAAATGTAGCAGACTTATAAGAGGAAAATATGTATTATAGGTGAAATTAAGAGTTTCAGGAGAAGATATAGAGAACAGGGCATAAGTGATATTTGAATAGATAATAGAGGATTTTGCAAAACTGGTGAAAAACATCAAGACACAGATTCAAGATCCTCCATGAATACCAAGCTAGATAAAGTCCAATAAAATCACACCTAAGCACTATTAGTAAAACTGCTGAAAAACAAACAGAAGATCTCAGAACAGCAGAGGAAAAGAGATATTATAAATCATCCTCAAAAAGATCAGTAGTATTTACAACTGCCTTTGAATAGAATTGATGGAAGCTAAAAGGCAATAGAAACGACATCAAGGTATTTAATAAGACCTGCCAATATTTATATTTTTTCATAACCCTGCAGAGGCAAATATTTCTTAAACAGAACACAAAAAGAATATCCATAAATAAGACTGAGTAATAGTATCAAATTAAAAGAAAGACCTTCTTTTCATGAAATGATACTAAGAATGAACATGTAAAACACATCGTAGGAAAAGACAACTGTAGTAAAGATATCTTAAACAGGACTCACATATAAAATAACAGTAACTTCTGCAAGAAAAAGATAACCCAATTTGTAAAATGCTAAAAATTTTAATGGGAAATTTACAAAAGAGGACATCTAAGTGGGCATTTCACAAAAGAGGATTGATAAATATATGCAAACATACTCATCATTACTAGTCACTATGAAGTGCAAATTAAGATCAAAATAAGATACCATGAGATGCCCATCAGACTTGGGAGAACACCCAATGTTGGTTAGGATAATGCACAACTGGAACTCATATGCTACAAATGGGAGGAAAATTGGTACAATCATTCTGAAAGATGTTTGGCGCTATGACTTAGAGCTAAATATTTTCGTATCATAAGATATGGAAATCACATTCATAACAAAAATTTATGTGCATGTGTACCGAGAGACAAGAATATTTGCAGCATCGTTATTTATGATAGTTCCAAAACTCAAAATGCTCACCACTATTAGAACCACATCTGGTAATTAGTATGAACTCAATGAATATAAGTTTTATTATCTTTTTAGCCTATTAAAATCTTCCCATTATATTGTACATTCTAAAAAATCTGCCTACCTGAGAACCAAAAACCTCTGCTCAGAAATATCTAATTAAATATAGTAATTGGAAGTACCTAAATAAAAGAATTACTACCTCAAGAATTGTTAAAATTTATAGTAAATTAATCATTGAGTTTTTTTCTTTCAAGTACGAGAATTCCAACATTAGGCATAAATTAGATTCAATTTAAGAGGCATGCTCTATGACACTGGAACAAAGATTCATCTCCCTGTTGAAATGCAGAACTAAGTTTTTAAAGCAAATATCTTGTAAAGAGAAAAAAAAATTTGTTACTTCACTATAAATCATCAGTTAACATCTTGGCTACTAACTGTGGCCAAGTGAATCAGATAATTTCAGGGTTTTTTATTCAGGAAAAAATAACCTGAAGTTATCAGGTTCACTAAACTATTACCAGTCTCCTTCAGTAGTTGTGAGCCCGGCTGAATAGTTCCTCCGTAGATATTAGAGTCTTGTTTTTTCAAGACCTCTCATGCTACCTTTTCTAAATGATGGTTGAAAAAGATTTACAAGATGCAATCCTAATCCTAAGAATCATTGGTTTAAAAAACATATACACACACACAATATATCCACACACATACTGGAACTTGGGATAATATGATTTGTTAAAATTCCTACATACTCTTTCTGAAAATGTGAAACCAAGGGTCCACAGTTAGTGGCCAAGGAACTAGCCAGCATCTACATGACTGACTTAGGGGCGCTTTTCCCTACCCTCCCGTTACACTCTATATATGTGTCCCTGATAAGATATACTTAGTTGTAATGAATGGCTTGCATTTCTGTATTCTCACTCAAATGACAGAAATGATGTTTTAGTTAGCAAGTTTGAGATGGACACGTACACACTGCTATATATCAAATAGATAACCAACAAGGATGTGCTGTATAGCACAGGTAATTCTGCTCAATGTAACAACACAATTGGGAAAACAATTTGAAAAACAGAAACATTCATATGTATGTACTGACTTAATTTGCTCTACATCTGAAATTAACACCATATTGTTAATTTACTGTACTCCAATAGAAAAATTTAAAAAAATGATGTCTTTTCTTTAGCATGCCCAACTCCTAGCTGAGTAGCTAGTGCCTCACGGGAACTTAAGATGTGCCAAATAGATGAAAACCAAAGGAAGTTATAAATACACTAGAGAGAATTGTGAATTTCAAGTCAAGGTCTCAGATTTGTAAATCACAAGGTAAGACAAACTTTGTAGAACTTGATATCCCCTGGGTGATCTAATAGAAACCGAATCCTAAAGTCAAAAAACACAGCAGTTGGATGATGTCTCTCTCAACATGATACAGTAATCTGTTTCAACACTGGACAGTCTGGCTCATATTTATCATAATGCCATACTGCACCCTTCTGCTTACCTTCTAATGGCATTTGCTTGTATAAGAACTTTTATTCTTTTATTTCTAGTGAAATAAAAAAATTTACTCTCAAATATCTGGATAAATAGGTAACTACTTAAAATGATAAATCTATCATCATTGTATTCCAGATAAGAAATTTTCATTAAAATGTTTCCTTAGAAATTGCTCCCATGTATCCAAAATCTTAAGCAAGAAAAATCCATAGGATTCCTCAGATATGTCTATCAGAGTTTAAGTTTGGATTGTGTTTCTTACCAATAAACCTTAAACAAGACTTGAATAATTATTTCTCTGATATTTTGTTAAGTGATCATGGGGACATGATCATTCCAGTTTTACTGATGGAGGAAGCAAAAGGCATAAATCCCTCCTGCCTTACCTCTGCAGTTCTAAATGGGAGAGAGATTGTTGACCAACATATTTCTCTCAGATGTTGCCTTTGTGGCTCTATTAGCAGTTCTATTTTCTTTTCCAAGGCTCCTTTATGATTCATAAAATTTAAATTATAATTGTCTCTTCATATATATTCCACATTTATGTCTTCTTTTCCTTCAAAAGACTTTCATTCCATTTTTTCCCAACTACTTCATTGCCTAGGGTGGTTGAGAAGAATAGTCTGTTTAAACAGAAAGCTATCATGGGACCAACATCAATTCAGTTCAGTTCAGTTGCTCAGTCATGTCTGACTCTGTGACCCCATGGACTACAGCACACCAGGCCTCCCTGTCCATCACAAACTCCCTGAGTTCACCCAAACTTGTGTCCATTGAGTCGGTGATGCCATCCAGCCATCTCATCCTCTGTCATCCTTTTCTCTTCCTTCCCCCAATCCCTCCCAGCGTCAGTCATTTCCAATGAGTCAACTCTTCGCATGAGGTGGCCAAAGTACTGGAGTTTCAGCTTCAGCATCAGTCCCTCCAATGAATATTCAGGACTAATTTCCTTTATGATGGACTGGTTGGATCTCCTTGCAGTCCAAGGGACTCTCAAGAGTCTTCTCCAACACCACAGTTCAAAAGCATCAATTCTTTGGTGCTCAGCTTTCTTTATAGTCCAACTCTTATACATGACTACTGGAAAAACCGTAGTTTTGACTAGATGGACCTTTGCTGGCAAAGTAATATCTCTGCTTTTTAATATGCTGTGTAGGTTTGTCATAGCTCTTCTTCCAAGGAGCAAGTGTCTTTTAATCTCATGGCTGCAGTCACCATCTGCAGTGATTTTGGAACCCCCCAAATAAAGTCTGTCACTGTTTCCACTATTTCTCCATCTATTTGACATGAAATGATGGGACCAGATGCCATGATCTTCGTTTTCTGAATGTTGAGCTTTAAGCCACCTTTTTCACTTTCTTCTTTCACTTTCATCAAGAGGCTGTTTAGTTCCTCTTCACTTTCTGCCATAAGGGTGGTGTCACCTGCATATGTGAGGTTATTGATATTTCTCCCACCAATCTTGATTCCAGCTTGTGCTTCATCCAGCCCGGAATTTCTCATGATGTACTCTGTATATAAGTTAAATAAGCAGGGTGACAATATACAGCCTTGATGTACTTTTTCCCTGATTTGGAACCAGTCTGTTGTTCCATGTCCAGTTCTAACTGTTGCTTCCTGACCTGCATACAGGTTTCTCAAGAGGCAGGTCAGGTTGTCAGGTGGTCTTGAAGAATTTTCCACCATTTGTTGTGATCCACACAAAGGCTTTGGCATAGTCAATAAAGCAGAAGTAGATGTTCTAGAACTCTCTTGCTTTTTTGATAATCCAGTGGATGTTGGCAATTTGATCTCTGGTTCCTCTGACTTTTCTAAATACAACTTGAACATGTAGAAGTTCACAGTTCATGTACTGTTGAAGCCTGACTTGGAGAATTTTGAGCATTACTTTGCTAGGACCAATATATGCATAACCAAATTGCTAAAAAGTTATTGTATTAGAATAAAAATTAACTCATATTACTATTCAGATTTTCAAAGAATGTAACTTCTTTATTTCCTACAACCTGTCCCAATTAATCTCCACCCCACCAGGGAGCATCCTGGAGGTGAAGGTGGGACTTTGGGAAGTAACCAAAGTCAGTTAGCCATCCTGATCTGAGAAGTCTCTGGGTGTAAACCTCACATCCTCTGTATCAGAAGGGAGCATCCTAGGCAGCAATGCGTTTGAGCAATGCGTTTGAGGGCTGTCAACTACCAACTAGGTTAATGACTTGAGTTTTGGAATCGTTGATCTGAAGTCATTTTCTTTTTTTCTGAAAGAGATTAGAGAGTAGAACCAAGAGCCTTCTAAGGTCATTCCTGGGTCCTGATAACAACCTCAATATATCACCTGAATAGAGGTCTTTTCTTTTTTGTGGCTGAGAAAAAAGAATGTAACCCACTTATCCTGAAGTAAGTCTGGAACACATTCCTATTTCTGATGCACTCCCAAAGTTTTTCTTAGGCCACAAGAGTCTATTTCCACTGCTCAGCCCCTGTTTCTGCACAAGCATCTGTAATGGGAGCTGCATTTTATCTCATAACTGATTGCCAACCCAGGAATCAAAGGCTGATCAACAAAAATAAAAACTAATAATCTGCTTCACAGTGAGTCTAACAGATCTCTCCGCAAGGCAACATAACAATAGTAAAGGAATGGAGTGGTTATGCCTGGAGTCCATTGCTACTTCCTTGGAATGTAGGGCTGGGAAGTCCATGGAAAACAAATCTACTATAATTTTAAATGGAATGCTTATTAAGGGAATAGTTTACCACTTGGTTAAAGAAATGCCTTATAAAAGCTGGTGTAAACTACATTCTGGTTTCAACCATATTAGACCATTCCTGTGGGGCTGATTAACAGCAAACAAATGACTAGTTAATAAATATGTCACCATAGGAAGTGTCATTGATCATTTCTGGAGGTAAGGTCTTCCTTCAAGCACCAGCACCTTCACTGAAACTAGTGGAAACCTCTCTTCAAGAGCAGCTAAACTTCAATTACTCCCTCATGGTGGCCCCCTTTGGATATCAGCCTGTTTCCCTCAACAACTTCACCAAGAAGGAGAAAAGCGAGGTATGAGTCCTATTTTAGAATTATGCTTTAGAATAAGCCGCAGCATCAGAAAATGACCCTCACTATAAACTGAAGATGGCTTGAGAAATCAGAAATAATTGACAATTGATGAGTTGTTTCCTTCTCTCATATTTGCTTGCACTTTTCCTTTTTTCTTGCAGTCAAACCATATTATAGATACCGTACAACTTTATGCATAAACCCAAGGAAGTTACTTCCTCCACACACATAATATGATACCATAAACCATAACAAATAGGGCCTCAAAAAATAACCAAAATACCACCATTATAATAATAATTAACAAAAATTACAATTATTCCCTAATGGCACATGGAAACATCCATGTCCAATGTACCTGTCTGACCTAAATCTCTGGCTTTGGTTTTTTATTAGGATCCAAATAAGTATCTTACAGAGTACTAACTGAAATATAATTTAATCTTTTTTCAATCTGTAATAGCCACTCCCCTTTTCTTTGCTTTTCCTTGTGATGAAAAGACTGAATTATTTATTCTGTAGAACTACTCAGATTCTGTATGTCTCTGTATGCATCCTGCCTGAACACACCATGTATATTTTTAAGAAGAAAGCTTAATTTAATTATAAATGTATTAATCAGGAGAACTGTATTAAAGCCTCAGTTTTCTCCCTAGGTAACTGAGAAGCTTTAAAAATATTCGTCTCTTAGAGACTGTTTGCTCTATAGGTTTTTCTAATGAATCATCTAAATGCAACTAAAAGTTACATTTTAATATTCTTCATGGGTCAGTATTTTATTAACTTTACTTTCACTTGAGAGTGTAAGTGATGAACCAGCAATTAAACTGATCCTACTATTAGTTATTTTAAGATTAAGCAGAAAAAAAAATCAGCATTTTTTCAAACAAAATCTCTCAATATTTTGATATATTTCCTTTCAATCTTTTATATATTTTATAGTAAATACCTAAAGTTACATTTTATATAGTGCTTCTTATTTAAGTATAGTTCCATAATATGACTTTTATTTCAAATAACATTAAATAGTATTGACTTTTCTATAATTATTGACTATATTTATAATATTTAACTGAATGAAACCATATTTTCACTTAGGGGAACAATCTGGAATATTAAATCTTTCTGATTTAAAGCAAGTGTGATTAGACTTTTATATTACTGGAAATGAACATGTAGGATCATTAAGAAACGTTACTGTTATGTTAAGAAATAAAAGTTAGTTATCCATGGGATAACATACTTATCTGTCTTGGAATCTCTCAAGCATTAATCATCCCTCATGCTGAAGTCTTTTGTGGTTATTATTCAATATTTATCTTTAATTTTCAAAGCCTATTTCTCTTAAAATATCCTAAATGAATAAAAAGAGCTAATTATATAAAACACTTTGTCTTAATGTCACTTTACCTAGATAGTGTAGGTCAAGCACAAGTCATATCTGCATGAAAGGAGAAAGAAGTATATCCTGAAATTCCAATTTGTCTCCCATTCCGTGAGTCAACACACAAGTTTAATCATATTTTGTAGATATCATGGGAGAAAACACATTTCAAAGCGTATGCTTTTAGCCTTGAATATGGGAAGTGTCGGAGAAGGCAATGGCACCCCACTCCAGTATTCTTGCCTGGAAAATTCCATGGATGGAAGAGCCTCGTGGGCTGCAGTCCATGGGGTCGCTAAGAGTCGGACACGACTGAGCGACTTCACTTTCAATTTTCACTTTCATGCATTGGAGAAGGAAATGGCAACCCACTCCAGTGTTCTTGCCTGGAGAATCCCAGGGACGAGGGAGCCTGGTGGGCTGCCGTCTATGGGGTCGCACAGAGTCGGACACGACTGAAGTGACTTAGCAGCAGCAGCAGCAGCAGCAGCAGCATGGGAAGTGTATGCTTTTAGCCTTGAATATGGGAAGCTATTCAACTCTCACACAAACTATAAATAAAAGGTTAAGAAGCTAGTATTTAAGGGTTCATATTTTGAGGTGGGAGATCCTTAAAGAGGAACATGGACTGATAAGTCTAGGACTATGGCTTAAAAAAAGCCTTTTTCTAGGACTGGTCCCATCAAGGCAGGAAGGAAAAACTGGAGGAGAGTGTGGGGATAACAGACCAACGTCCAAGGGCAGTTCATAAATGACATCATCAGCCCACTCCTAGGCTCTAAATATGTAGTTGTTTTCAAAGCAACTTAATTTAAGAAACAGAAATCAAAAAGATCAAAGTAACTTGAGGTTGAAAGTCACATCAAAACTAGGTCCATGAAAATATCAACTGGCTCCTGACTGTCCTTAAGAGGTTCCTAACGTTGAAAAGGAACCTCCACTGTCAGAGTAGCTGCCTGGATCTAAAGAAATACCTGAACTCTAAGCTGAAACATTAACAGAAAGAGTTCAACAAAGTTTTTTTAAAATTCACATTATAACTTTATATTAGTTTCAGGTGGTGGCTCAGATGGTACAGAATCTACCTGTAATGCAGAAGACCCAGGTTCGATCTCTGTGTTGTGAAGATCCCCTGGAGAAAGGAAGGGCTACCCACTCCAGTGTTCTTGCCTAGGAAATCCCAGGGGCAGAGAAGCACGGTGGACTACAGTCCAGGGGGTTGCAAAGAGTCAGACGTGATTGAGTGAGCAACACTTTTACTTTTTACATGCAAAATAATAATTCGATATTTATATATATCACAAAATGATTGCTACAATAAGTCTAGGTAACATCTATGCAGTCAAGTTTTATTTGCAATGAAATTCTAGACTCATACATTACTTTTTGTTTGGCATTAACAGATTTCAGTTCCTAATACCTTAACGTTTTCAGATAGAGACAGCAGTTTTGAGAAGTTAAAGAATAGACACACGTGGGGCCAACCATGGCTGTTAAGAATAAATTACTGCAACTTGAACTGTTTCACATTTCTTCATTGAACTCTTGATACTTTCCCCTCCTCCTCTATACGGCAAGTCTGGTTTTGTGAGTCACTGAAGTCAGCCTTTTTTCTTAAAGTGATCTCTCAGTCTGAGATATTGAATGCTACTGGCAAGCTCTGTTACTTTACGTCAGGCTGGCTAGAAGAATGTGGTTACAAAGTAGCCCTCAGCCAAGGACCTTGGGGACAAGAGAACTTGGAAAAGCGAGCTTCACAACACAAAGGGAGCTCAAGGAAAGGAGTCCCGCTCACAGCCAAATACGATAACCGCCACACATCAGCAGCTCTACTTGACAAACTGAGATAGGCCATGTCCTGAATTAGGTGAGAAAAACCCAAACATCTCCAGATATCGAGTCCAGTCTAGCTCATAACCAAAGAGTAAATACTAGCTGTTAACAATGGCATTTCTGTACTCAAAAACATACCACTGCTCAAGATTGGGAACGCATGTACACCGGAGATGGAAAAAAATAAATAAACAATTAAAAAAAAAATACCACTGTTAATAGTGACTTGGATAGAAAGTGAGAACACAACTCAGCACAGAAGGATGCACCACCTCGAACTCCCCTGAACCTCCTTGGAGGCCCTGCCTTCAGCTCCACCACTGTCTCCAGGCCCAAATAAACAAGTTCCCGAGCCCAGCAGGCGGGTACAGCATCACCAGTAGAGTCTGTATCAAATTGGGTGGAGGCCAATCACTGCTACTCATCCCTCATGTAGAGGGAGCAAGGCAAGAACTCAAGCCCAGCTAAGACCACCTGTCTTCTCTAGCTCTTTTATGCCCTTCCTCTGTTCCCTCAAGCCTGGCAAATCCCCGTTATCCTTCATCTCAGCCCCTTTCACTGCAGCCTTTGGAATCCTAATCCCGGTCCGATCAACCGCCTACATCCTCATCTTTTCATAGCAGTCTCTTTGCCTCCAGGCCCGAAGGGGAACCTGGGCCTCCTCCGAGGCTAACTCTTCTCCTGCAGCCCCTCCTCCAAAATGGATAGAAGATTCTCTACCCACACACTTCTCCAAACAGGAGCGTTTCCCTGTTTCTTGAAGCTTTTGCTGTGGGATCATATTCTCCGCTATGCTTCGTTGCCTTTCTATTTTATTTTTTTTAAAAATGAGTTTATTTTTTGGCCATAGCTCTCAGCCTATGGGATCTCAGTTCCCTAAGCAGGGACTGAAGCCAGACCAGAGCAGTTTGAAAGCCCAGAATTCTAACCATTAGGCCACCACGGAACTTCCTTCCCCACCCTTTTAGATCCATCCCTTATACATGTTCCCTTATTCAGTGGGAACTTTGGGGCTTGGGTTCACCCTTCTCCACTCTAGTGTCCACATGATCCTGGAGACGATGTTATCCAAGGAGAACAGAATAAAAAAATAAATTTCTTCAGTGATAATGTAAGACTGTGCTGCTCCTCCTCAGGAATTCATAATTTAATCAATATTATTAAAAATAATATGATTATAGCTTGTGTATAACAAAATTCATTGAAGATAAATATTTATATAGGCGTGTCAAAATAATTGTTACTGGTTCCTATTCAGTAAGTGAAATACACTTTAATTTGCTTCCAATTAATTGATGTAAGAAACAGTATGTCACCACATTAAAATGAAACTACTTTTTTTGAGGGATCTGCATACATATTAAAATATATATTAAGTTTAACTTCTGCTGAAAAAAATAAAACCTTTGCTTTCATGACTTGATGTTTAGAGTGTTACATATTAAGTCTTACATATCATCACCAGACCTTTTCATTAGCATTATTTTTTTAAGTTCTAGAGATGTGAGGGAAATAATTTTGAGATGGATTTACAGAATTATCATTATGTCCCCATTAACTTAGATTTTCCCCCACAATCGGTATCACTTTCCGTTCCTTCAACCATGCATGCTCATTAAATAATAATACAATTAAGTATTAAAAACCAAGGTAAAAAGAAAAATGACAATCCACTCTTTCATACTCAGATAATCATTCTTTCATAAATAGCTACATGGGATTAGAGGCTTCAAAATTTTCTCTTATCATAAATAGTAAATTTTCTTCCTTAAGAAATAATGTTAGCTCATGTGTAACACATCAGCCTTTTTTGGTATACAAACATATCCTAGATACATAGCATGCTATGGGGTTTGTGTGCATCTGTATACAAAGTGTAGGGGCCATTTATTTTTATAATAATGTTATATTTTGTGGGGCTCCCAAATCACTGCAGATGGTGACTACAGCCATGAAATTAAAAGACACTTGCTCCTTGGAAGAAAAGCTATGACCAACCTAGACAGCATATTAAAAAAGCAGAGAACATTACTATGCCAACAAAGGTCCATCTAGTCAAAGCTATGGTTTTTCTAGTAGTCAAGTATGGATATGAGAGTTGGACTAAAAAGAAAGCTGAGCACCAAAGAATTGACGCTTTTGAACTGTGGTGTTGGAGAAGACTCTCGAGAGTCCCTTTGACTGCAAGGAGATCAAATCAGTCCATTCTAAAGGAAATCAGTCCTGAATGTTTATTGGAAGGACTGATGTTGAAGCTGAAACTCCAATACTTTGGCCACCTGATGTAAAGAACTGACTCATTGGAAAAGACCCTGATGCTGGGAGGGATTGGGTACAGGAGGAGAAGGGGACGACAGAGGATGAGATGGCTGGATGGCATCACCAATTTGATGGATGTGAGTTTGAGCAGGCTCCAGGAATTAGTGATGGACAGGGAAGCCTGGCATGCTGCAGTCCATGGGGTTGGAATGAGTTGGACATGACTGAGTGACTAAATTGAACTGAGGATTTTCATACTGAACAATATTATGAAAATCTCTCCAAGTCAACTGGCATAAAGAGAAAATACAGAGTATTCAACAGTGTTCACTGAGGCCTTGGATAACTTTGTAACAATGTAACCTGTAACATCATTACCACCTACTTCATCAGGTTGTTGTAAGGATCACGTGAGAGCCTACCAGGGGAAATGCTTCATAAGAACACAATTTATGTCTTTCAATCGCTGCATAATACCTGATATGATTATGCCATAAGTACTTAAATCATTTACCTCCTGAGGGTCATTCACTTTGTTTTCAGTCTGACTAGTACAGTGTACAATAAACATAATCTCATATATACCTAATCAGGTGATTTTATTCCCAAGGAGTAGATTCCTAAGAGTGGTTTAAGTAAATGTGTTATCAACTTCAATGGCTAATAACAGATTTCTTTTCAAAACGGCTGAAACAATGGCCATTTCCACATACATTAGAGTACCCTTCTCCCCAGCTTTCTTCACAACAGGTATTTTCACTCTCAGCTTTTGGTCATCTAATGGCTTTGAGAGGCTATGTCATTGTTTAGTTCCCTAACTCCTAGCAAGGTTGAGCAAGAGCTCACATTCACTGGCCACTTGGGTTTGTTTTCTCCAAATCTCATTTGCCCATTTTTCTTTGTGGTTATTTATGTTTGTCTTCATTGGTGAGCACTTTTGCATAGTTTCAGTTCAGTTCAGTTGCTCAGTTGTGTTTGACTCTTTGCGACTCCATGGACTGCAGCACTCCAGGCTTCCCTGTCCTTCACCAACTCCCAAAGCTTGCTCAAACTCATGTCTATCAAGTCATGAAGCCATCCAACGATCTCATCCTCTGTCGTCCCCTTCTCCCTCCTGCCTTCAGTCTTGCCCAGCATCAGGGTCTTTTCTAAGGAGTTAGTTATTCTCATCAGGTGGCCAAAGTATTGGAGCTTAAGCTTCAGAAAGAGTCCTTCCAATGATATTCAGGACGGATTTCCTTTAGAATGGATTGATTTGATCTCCTTGCAGTCCAAGGGACTCTCAAGAGTCTTCTCCCACAACATGGTTCAAAAGCATCAATTCTTCAGTACTCAGCTTTCTTTATAGTCCAACTCTCACATCCATACATGACTACTGGAAAAACCATAGCTTTGACTAGATGGACCTTTGTTGGCAAAGTAATGTCTCTGCTTTTTTAATATGCTGTCTAGGTTGGTCATAGCTTTTCTTCCAAGGAGCAAGTGTCTTTTAATTTCATGGCTGCAGTCACCATCTGCGGTGATTTTGGAGCCCCCCAAAATAGTCTGTCACTGTTTCCATCATTTTCCCATCTATTTGCCATGAAGTGATGGGACCAGATGCCATGATCTTATGTTTTTGAATGTTGCGGTTTTGCCAGGATTTTCACTCTCTTCTTTCACTTTCATCAAGAGGCTCTTTAGTTCCTCTTTGCTTTCTACCATAAGGGTGGTGTCACCTGCATATCTGAGGTTATTGATATTTCTCCCTGCAATCTTGTATAGTTTAGATCTTCTCTACTATGTATATCAAGTAATTTCCCCTAAGTTATTATTCTCTTCTTTAAAGTTTATTGAAGCACAACATTCATTTCTAATTTACATTTAATCTTTTGTAAATAGATTAAAATTTAAAATGAGTATCTTTTCCTTTACAGCTTCCTAGTTAATCTACAACCTAAGTGATACTTGTATGTATATAAAATCTATTATTTTCTTCTTTCTTTTCTTTACTCAATCTGGAAGTTATCTGATATACTTTTTTCCAGATGACCAGATTGTTGAGTTAGCATCATTGTAAAAATAACCCATCTATTCCCATGCTACCATTTTTGTTTTATGTCAAATATCTGCATGTGCTAAGATCTATTTCTGACCTTTTAATCTATTTTCTGACTGGTCTCTTTCTAAGCTCAAACCAGAGCCAAAAAGGAGGTCACAATATGCTTCAATCATATGAAACAAGTAATTCCTTCCTAGTCTTATTTATGAGATTTCAATAACCCTTAAGATCACTTTATCCACCCATCTTATTCACATTTAAATCAGAATTGTATTACATTTACTTAATTTCAGGAGAATTCATGTTTTTATGATATTAAGTCTTTCTGTCTAAAAACAGATACTGTTTAATGTCTTTTATAAAGTTTTTCAGCTGACCCATTGTTATTTTTTCTCTTTTATAACTTGCTGCTAGTACAGAAAAAAGTAATTTATTTTTATCTCTCTTGAGTCAAACTCAACTTTTAGTATTTCAATGAGCATTCTAAACCTTCCTCGCTGTTCAAGCCATCCTCGTTCTCACCAGACACACTTGCTCCTACTTCATTTTACTTCATTTAAAAAAACTGAGGTTATCAGCTTTCCAGACTCCTCCATGCACAATCACCTATGTTCAAACCCATTCTTAACACCTTTCCTCTATTTCTGAAGGATGAAATTTGTTTCCTCCTCTTCAGATCCAGGCTTTATTGACTCCAACCCTTTCAACCTCCTTGAGTACCTTGCTCCATTAGCTATGCCCCTTCGCTCTTGTGTCTTCCACCTCTGCTTCTTATTTCTTTTTTTCAGTCTTCGTGCTCTGCTAAATCCCCCTTTCTGTTGTGGAGAGGCTTCTTGAATTCCCTTGGCCAGATTGTACAGTCATGCAGCCATTTCCAGCCACCAGAAAGACATCACTATGATGGCCAGCTCTCTCCTGTGCTGTCTTAAATTAGGCCAAAAGCTATGCTCTGTTGCTTAGAGTGAGAAGAAAGGGCAAGGAGCAGGTGTCAGATAGCTATTTTGGGGAGAAAATTTTATGAATCCCAATTTCTTGTATCTTCTCATGCTTAGAAAAGTGCGAAAATCATTAACTAAGATATCTGTGCCTTGTGATTTGCAGTAACCTTCTACCAAGATGTGTGTTTGACTACACGGACTCCCTTCACCGAAATCATATTCTGACTCTCCCCAGCTTCCTACCTTTTTAGAGCAGTTCCTCAGAACTATTTGAGAGGCTATCTCCCAGGCTCTAGTCCTCACTAAACTCCAAATAAAACTGAGCTCACAACTCTCACATTAGACTTTTTTTTTTTTTTTTACCCAGTCCACACAGGGATTCTTAAGTGTTAGTTGCTCAGTAGTACTCGACTCTTTGCGACCCCATTGACTGCAGCCCTCCAGGCTCCTCTGTCCATTAGATTTTCCAGGCAAGGATACTGAATTGGGTTGCCATTTCCTTCTCTAGGGGATATTCCCAACCCAGGGATCAAACCCATGTCTCCTGCACTACTTGCAAGTTCTTTATTGACTGAGCTACAAGGGAAGCCCATATGGATTCTTAGGTAAGGTTCAAAAAACATCTCTCTCCAGCATAGTTTCTTCAGAGGGAGATCGGCCTACAGGTGTGCATTTCTCTCCACTCCCCAATTAATCCCTACACAGGCAGTCCACCTCATTGCCTGGAGTAGATCCCATTCTTTGACCAAACAGTCAGAATATTTTGCAACTTCTCTCTAAGAATGGAGTTAACTTACCCACCCTTTGAATCTGGACAAAGCCATGAAATTTGCTTTGGCCAGTGGAACATAAGAGAATGTGATTTTGGGGGTTTGTATGCAAGCTATAAGGCATAATTCTATTGTAAAGCAAAACCGAGCCCTACTGTAAACAAAAGGCATTCCAGAAGTAATGCAGTTCAGTTCAGTTCAGTTCAGTCGCTCAGTTGTGACAGACTCTTTGACACTATGAACTGCAGCACACCAGGCCTCCCTGTCCATCACCAACTCCCTGAGTCCACCCAAACCCATGTCTACTGAGTTGGTAATGCCATCCAGGCATCTCATCCTCTGTCGTCCCCTTCTCCTCCTGCCCTCAGTCTTTCCCAGCATCAGGGTCTTGTCAAATGAATCAGCTGTTCGCATCAGGTGGCCAAAGTACTTTAACATCAGTCCTACCAATGAACAGGGCTGATCTCCTTTAGAATGGACTGGTTGGATCTCCTTGCAGTCCAAGGGACTCTCAGTAGTCTTCTCCAACACCACAGTTCAAAAGCATCAATTCTTTGGCGCTCAGCTTTCTTGACAGTCCAACTCTCACATCCATACATGACCACTGGAAAAACCATAGTCTTGACTAGATGGACCTTTGTTGGCAAGGTAATGTCTCTGCTTTTTAATATGCTGTCTAGGTTGGCCATAACTTTCCTTCCAAGGAGTAAGCATTTTTTAATTTCGTGACTGCAATCACCATCTGCAGAAATTTTGGAGCCCAGAAAAAGAAAGTCAACCACTGTTTCCACTATTTCCCCACCTATTTCCCATGAAGTGATAAGACTGGATGCCATGATCTTAGTTTCTCAATGTTGAGCTTTAAGCCAACTTTTTCACTCTCCTTCTTCACTTTCATCAAGAGCCTCTTTAGTTTTTCAGTTTCTGCCATAAGGGTGGTGTCATATGCNGTGACTGCAATCACCATCTGCAGAAATTTTGGAGCCCAGAAAAAGAAAGTCAACCACTGTTTCCACTATTTCCCCACCTATTTCCCATGAAGTGATAAGACTGGATGCCATGATCTTAGTTTCTCAATGTTGAGCTTTAAGCCAACTTTTTCACTCTCCTTCTTCACTTTCATCAAGAGCCTCTTTAGTTTTTCAGTTTCTGCCATAAGGGTGGTGTCATATGCATATCTGAGGTTATTGATATTTCTCCTGTTAAATTTGATTCCAGCTTGTGCTTCCTACAGTCCAGCATTTCTCATGATGTACTCTGCATATAAGTTAAATAAGCAGGGGGACAATATACAGCCTTGACATACTCCTTTTCCTATTTGGAACCAAGTCTGTTGTTCCAAGTCCAGTTCTAGCTATTGCTTCCAGACCTGCATACAGGTTTCTCAAGAGACAGGTCAGGTGGTCTGGTATTCTCATCTCTCTCAGAATTTTCCACAGTTTCTTGTGATCCACACAGTCAAAGGCTTTGGCATAGTCAATAAAGCAGGAATAGATGTTTTTCTGGAATTCTCCTGCTTTTTCAATGATCCAGCAGATGTTGGCAATTTGAGTTCTAGTTCCTCTGCCCTTTCTAAAACCAGCTTGAACATCTGGAAGTTCATGGTTCACATATTGCTGAAGCCTGGCTTGGAGAATTGTGAGCATTACTTTACTAGCATGTGAGATGAGTGCAATTGTGCGGTAGTTTGAGCATTCTTTGGCATTGCCTTTCTTTGGGATTGGAATGAAAACTGACTTTTCCAGTCCTGTGGCCACTGCTGAGTTTTCCAAATTTGCTGGCATATTGAGTGCAGCACTTTCACAGCATCATCTCTCAGGGATTTGAAATAGGTCAACTGCAATTCCATCACCTCCACTAGCTTTGTTCATAGTGATGCTTTCTATGGCCCACTTGACTTCACATTCCAGGATGTCTGGCTCTAGGTGAGTGATCACACCATCGTGATTATCTGGGTCATGAAGATCTCTTTTGTACAGTTCTTCTGTGTATTCTTGCCACCTCTTGTTAATATCTTCTGCTTCAGTTAGGTACATACCATTTCTGTCCTTTATNTTTTCCAGTAGTCAGGTATGGATGTGAGAGTTGGACTGTGAAGAAAGCTGAAGAATTGCTGCTTTTGAACTGTGGTGTTGGAGAAGACTTGAGAGTCCCTTGAACTGCAAGGAGATCCAACCAGTCCATTCTAAAGGAGATCAGTTCTGGGTGTTCTTTAGAAGGACTGATGTTAAAGCTGAAACGCCAATACTTTGGCCACCTAATGTGAGAGTTGACTCATTGGAAAAGACTCTGATCCTAGGAGGGATTGGGGGCAGGAGGAGAGGGGGACGACAGGGGATGAGATGGCTGGATGGCATCACCAACTCTATGGACATGAGTTTGAGTGAACTTCGGGAGTTGGTGATGGATAGGGAGGCATGGCATGCTGCAATTCATGGGGTCACAAAGAGTCGGACATGACTGAGCAACTGAACTGAATGAGAAACAGAACATGACTTTACTTGGGTTAACAATAATGTTTCTTTTGTATTGGTTATCCTATGGCCTATGAAAATAGATTGTGGTTTATCTTTTGTGAGAGACTATGTCTAAGCTGAAGTGAAAATGAAGTCACTCAGTCATGCCCAACTCTTTGCCACCCCATGGATAGTAGCCTGCACCAAGCTCCTTCATACATGGGATTTTCAAGGCAAGAGTACTGGAGTGGATTGCCATTTCCTTCTCCAGGGGATCTTCCTGACCCAAGGATCGAACCTGGGTCTCCCACATGGTAGACAGATGCTTAACCCTCTGAGCCACCAGCTGAATCCCACACCAAATAAAAGGTTTCCATAAATATAGATTTATTTTACTTCCCTTAACTTATCACTTTCCTCCATACATTGTCTATTTGCGCCTTTTCCCAAACCCTACATTATTCAGTTCAGTGCAGTTGCTGAGTCGTGTCCGACTCTTTGCGACCCCAGGAATCGCAGCACGCCAGGCCTCCATGTCNCCATAAATATAGATTTATTTTACTTCCCTTAACTTATCACTTTCCTCCATACATTGTCTATTTGCGCCTTTTCCCAAACCCTACATTATTCAGTTCAGTGCAGTTGCTGAGTCGTGTCCGACTCTTTGCGACCCCAGGAATCGCAGCACGCCAGGCCTCCATGTCCATCACCAACTCCCAGAGTTCACTCAGACTCACATCCATTGAGTCAGTGATGCCATCCAGCCATCTCATCCTCTGTCGTCCCCTTCTCCTCCTGCCCCCAGTCCCTTCCAGCATCAGAGTCTTTTTCAATGAGTCAACTCTTCTCATGAGATGGCCAAAGTACTGTGTATATATAAAATGCTTAATCACTCTTTTGAATGAACTGGAAGTGGTGAGTAATCTACCATGTAAGGAACACTATGGTTTTAGAAGGAAATGTGCTCTGTTAATCTTAAGGATTCACAGAATTGTCAGCTCTTAAAACTATGAAAAAAGTACGTCATGATAGCACATGGTAAATATGAAGTCAATACTCTGTTCACAATAGCATAAAATTGTATTGTTCAAATGAAAACAATCAAGAACCAGGACTGATTGGCTCAAACCATGGTGTGTTTTGTTATTTATGTAGCTAATATTCCAGCAGTTGGCAGTCTCAAGTTTTCTCAGCTGTTTTGTTCCATCTCTCAGTGTATCTTGATTTTTGGTCTTTATACTTCTTTTTTTTTAAGATTTTTTTTTTTTGATGTGGATCATTTTTAAAGTCTGTAGTGAATTTGCTGTAATATTGCTTCTGTTTTATGTTTTGGCTTTTTGGCCACAAGGTATGTGGAATCCTAGTTCCCTGACCAGGGATTGAACAGGCACTGCCTGTATTGGAAGGCAGAGTCTTAAGCACTGGACCACCAAGGAAGTCCCTATATGTCTTCATATATATGTCTCATTACTTTCTTTCTATAACGAAAATAAAGAAAAGTAAAGAAAGAGCTACAGTAATCTTATCTCCCAGATTCAACCATTAACACAATTTTGTTTATATGTTCTTTTCCTTTCTCTTTTGCTGAATGATTTCAAAAACAAATACAATACTTTGGTTTCTACCACCAAAAATTATAGGTATTTTCTTACATTAAAAAAAGTAGAAATCATTCCTTTGTATTATCTCACGTCCAGTGTGCATTCAAATTCTCTAAAAGCATCAGAAAGCATAAAGTTCCTGTTCAGTTCAGTTGCTCAATCATGTCCAACTTTGAGACCCCATGGACTGCAGCATGCCAGGCTTCCTTGTCCATCACCAACTCCCAGAGTTTGCTCAAACTGTTGTCCACTGAGTTGGTGATGACATCCAACCATCTCATCCTCTGTCATCCCCTTCTCCTGCTGCCCTCAATCTTTCCCATCATCAGGGTCTTTTCCAATGAGTCAGTTCTTCACATCAGGTGGCCAAAGTATTGGAGCTTCTGCTTCAGCATCAGTCCTTCAAATGGATATTCAGGACTGATTTCCTTTAGGATTGACTGGTTTGATCTCTTTGCTACCCAAGGGACTCTCAAGAGTCTTCTTCAACACCACAGTTCAAAAGCATTAGTTCTTAAGCACTCAGCTTGCTTTATAGTCCATCTCTCAAATCCATACATGACTACTATGGAAAAACAATAGCTTTGACTAGATGGACCTCTGTTGGCAAAGTAGTATCTCTGTTTTTTAATATGCTGTCTAGGTTGGTCATAGCTTTTCTTCCAAGGAGGAAGTGTCTTTTAATTTCATGGCTGTAGGCACCATCTGCAGTGATTTTGGAGCTCCCCCCACAAATAAAGTCTCTCACTGTTTGCATTGTTTCACTATTTGCCATGAAGTGATGGGACTAGATGCCATGATCTTAGTTTTTTGAGTGTTGAGTTTTAAGCCAACTCTTTCACTCTCTTTCACTTTCATCAAGAGGCTCTTTAGTTCTTCTTCACTTATGCCATAAGGGTGGTGTCATCAGCATATCTGAGGTTATTGACATTTCTCCTGGAAATCTTGATTCCAGCTTGTGGTTCATCCAGCCTGACAATTTGCATGATGTGCTCTGCATATAAGTTAAATAAGCAAGGTGACAGTATACAGCCTTGACATACTCCTTTCCCAATTTGGAACCAGTCTGTTGTTCCATGTCCGGTTCTAACTGTTGCTTCTTGGCCTGCATAGTGATTTCTCAGGAGGCAGGTCAGGTGGTCTGGTATTCCCACCACCTGGGAAAATTCTCTCTAAGAATTTCCCACATTTTGTTCTGATCCACACAGTCAGAGACTTTGGCGTAGTCGATAAAGCAGATGTTTTTCTGGAACCCTTCTTGCTTTTTTTGATGATCCAACAGATGTTGGCAATTTGACCTCTGGTTCCCCTGCTTTTTCTAAATCCAGCTTGAATATCCAGAAGCTAATGGTTCACGTACTGTTGAAGCCTGGCTTGGAGAATTTTGAGCATTACTTTGCTAGCATGTGAGATGAGTGCAATTGTGCGGTAGTTTGAGCATTCTTTGGCATTGCCTTTCTTTGGGATTGGAATGAAAACTGATCTTTTCCAGTCCTGTGGCCACTGCTAAGTTTTCCAAATTTGCTGGTGTATTGAGTACAGCACTTTAACAGCATCATCAAAGTGCCTGACTCTTTCACAACCACATTTGGAGGAGTTACATCTTTTGGGTTAAGAGAGCTCCTTCTTCAGATCTTTTGGACTAAGCTTGTATGTGGGAATTAGGACAAAATCTACAAGGAGCCAACAAGAGGTATTTAGTGATAGCCCTGAATTTATACATTCATTCGACAGTCATTGAATCTACTACTGTTTTGAAGCAAAGAACATTTAAGTGTAGTTTCTTCCCAAGTTTATTTCAATTTTCCACTCTCATTCAACTAAATTCAACATGAAAAAAAATGACTGAGCTTAGTTAAATTTAATGACAGCATCACCATCTTGCTTATTCTGGTTCAGAAACTTTGGTGTCATCTCTAACTAACTCCCTTCCCTGTCCATCTCTCCTAAATGTTATCAAGCCCACTGGTAGACTTTCAAATACTTTCTTTTCTTTTCTTTTGGTCATAACTGTAGAACCGAATTTTATTAGTGAAATAATATGCAGCAGGCAGGTGTTCTGATAACGATTTGTGTGTTTCAGCTCATGTGAGGTTCACAATAACCTAACAAGGAAGTCCCTTTGTCACTCACATTTTAATTCAAAATTGCACTTCAGAGACTTTCATTCATACCTAAGACTGTTAAGTGAGTAACAAGTTATCATGCCAACCCATAGTCTCCCTGTCAGTCCATCAGTTCAGTTCAGTCGCTCAGTCATGTCCAACTCTTTGCAACCCCATGAATCGCAGCATGCTAGGCCTCCCTGTCCATCACCAACTCCTGGAGTTCACTCAGACTCACGTCTATCGAGTCAGTGATGCCATCCAGCCATCTCATCCTCGGTCGTCCCCTTCTCTTCCTGCCCCCAATCCCTCCCAGCAACAGAATCTTTTCCAATAAGTCAACTCTTCGCATGAGGTGGCCAAAGTACTGGAGTTTCAGCTTCAGCATCATTCCTTCCAAAGAAATCCCAGGGCTGATCTCCTTCAGAATGGACTGGTTGGATCTCCTTGTAGTCCAAGAGACTCTCAAGAGTCTTCTCCAACACCACAGTTCAAAAGCAGCAATTCTTTGGCACTCAGCTTTCTTCACAGTCCAACTCTCACATCCATACATGACCACTGGAAAAACCATAGCCTTGACTAGATGGACCTTTATTGGCAAAGTAATGTCTCTGCTTTTGAATATGCTATCTAGGTTGGTCATAACTTTCCTTCCAAGGAATAAGCATCTTTTGATTTCGNAGTCTTCTCCAACACCACAGTTCAAAAGCAGCAATTCTTTGGCACTCAGCTTTCTTCACAGTCCAACTCTCACATCCATACATGACCACTGGAAAAACCATAGCCTTGACTAGATGGACCTTTATTGGCAAAGTAATGTCTCTGCTTTTGAATATGCTATCTAGGTTGGTCATAACTTTCCTTCCAAGGAATAAGCATCTTTTGATTTCGTGGCTGCAGTCACCACCTTCAGTGATTTTGGAGCCCCCCCCCCAAATAAAGTCTGACACTGTTTCCTCATCTATTTCCAATGAAGTGATGGGCCATACACTTGGTCAAAGAGACTACAATGACAATTAAAATGATGCCTTCAAGAAGGGCAATCTCTCCAAAATTTTGGAATGTGCTTCTGAGGTTCCCCAGGTTTCTTAGAAGACAGAGTCACTGATATGCATGATTAGCTTCTTGAACATTTGCAAATGAAAGTTAAGTGACCAACATGTCATACAAATATGATTTTATATATGTGCATCTATTTCTGGACTCTCTATTCAGTTCCAATGATCCACTTGCCTACTTCTTCTTCAGTACCACACTATCTTAATTACTGTGGCTTCATAATAAGTCTAGAAGTAAGTCAAATTTTTAAGTTTATTCTTATCCTCTGCTGCTGTGTTGGGTGTCTTTTGTCTGTCCATACAACCTTTAAGCCATTTGTCAGTATTCACAAGATAGTCAGTCAGTTCACTCACTCAGTCATATCTGACTCTTTGCGACCCTGTAGACTGCAGCACGCCAGGCTTCCCTCCATCACCAACTCCCAGAGCTTGCTCAGACTCATGTCTATCCTTTGTCTTCCCCTTCTTCTCCTGCCTTCAATCTTTCCCAACATCAGGATCTTTTCCAGTGAGTCAGTTCTTTGCATCAGATGGCCAAATAATGAGTTTCAGCTTTAGCATCAGTCCTTCCAATGAATATTCAGGGTTGATTTCCTTTAGGACTGACTGGTTTGATCTCCTTGCAGTCCAAAGGTCTCTCAAGAGTCTTCTCCACCACCATAAGTTCAAGAGTTATGATTTTTATGGTGACTGTATTGAATCTATAGATCAAGTTGGTAAGAACTGATAGTGTAACAATATTGATTTTTTTATCCATGAACAAGAAGTCTCTCTATTTATTTAGATCTTTGATGCCTTTCATCAGAGTTTTATACTTTTCCTTACATTAATCTTACACATATTTTGTTAGATTTATACTTCAATATTTAATGTGTTGGTGCTAATGTAAATGGTATTGGGGTATTAATTTGAAATTACACTTCTTCAGTACTGGTATATATAAAAGAAAGCAGCTTTTATATATTAACTTTGTGTCTTACCTTACTATAATTGCTTATTAGTTCCAGGAGTTTTTTGGTTTTTTTTTTTTAATGATTCTTTGGGATTTCCTATGAAGAAATAGAAAATCATGTCATTTGTGAACTAGGAAAGTTTTAATTCTACTTTTGCTTATTCTAAAAATTGGTTTATTTATCTTTTTATTAATGAGTTTTAGAAGTTTTATGTATATATATGTATGTATGTATACACACACACACACACAATGTATGTATGTATTTAAAGGGGACTTGGATATAAGTCTCTTACACATAAAGTTTTCCCAGTTTTTATAGCTCAGAAGTATTTTTAATTTTGATGAAAGATAATTTACCTTTCGTTTGGTTTCATGGGCCTCTGCTGTTATAACCATGAAGCCATTTCCTAATCCAGGATCACAAAGTCTTATTATATTTTCATCTAAGAATTTTATACCTGACCTTTCCCCTTTGGGTCTATGGTTCCTTTTGAGTCAATTCTTGTTTATGTTGTGATGAAGTCCAACTTGGTTATTTTGCATGCTGGCGATATAGTTGCCCCAACACCACTTATCAGAAAGACTAATCTTTCCCTATTTAATTGTCTTGGCATCCTTTTGAAAATCAATTAATCATAAGTGGAAAGGATTATTGCTGGACTTTGAATTATAGTCACTGTACTATATGTCTGTCATTTTGCCAATCTCACAGTATCCTAAATGCTGTAGTTTCATAACAAGTTTGGGAACCAGGAATGATGTGTTCTCCAACATTATTTTTCTTTTACAAGACTGTTTTGGGCTCTCCTGGTTCTATAGCATTTCCATATGAAGTTTAGTAAAGCAGAGATATTTTACCTTGCCAACAAAGGTCTGTCTAGTCAAGGCTGTGGTTTTTCCAGTGATCATGTATGGATGTGAGAGTTGGACTGTGAAGAAAGCTGAGTGCTGAAGAATTGATGCTTTTGAACTGTGGTGTTGGAGAAGACTCTGGAGAGTCCCTTGGACTGCAAGGAGATCCAACCAGTCCATCCTAAAGGAGATAAGTCCTGGGTGTTCTTTGGAAGGAATGATGCTGAAGTTGAAACTCCAATACTTTGGCCACCTGATGCGAAGAGTTGACTCATTGGAAAAGACTCTGATGCTGGGAGGGATTGGAGGCAGGAGGAGAAGGGGACGACAGAGGATGAGATGGCTGGATGGCATCACTGACACAATGGACATGAGTCTGAGTGAACTCTGGGAGCTGGTGATGGACAGAGAGGCCTGGTGTGCTGCGATTCATGGGGTCGCAAAGAGTTGGACACAGCTGAGCGACTGAACTGAACTGGTAACATTTTTAAAAAATTAGGTTCCTGGGATTTTGAAATGAAATACGTTAAATTAGTAGATAAATTTTGGGGGAGAATATATCCATTTACACAATATTAAATATCCTAACCTATGCATATTTCATTTATTTGTCTCTCATTCAATTTTCTTCAGTGGTGGTTTATAATTTCAGGTGTGCATTTTTTCCACTTTGGTTAAGTTTGTTCTAAAATACCTGATTCTTAGGTTAGAGTAGTTATCACCTGGCAGAGAGGATGACATGACAGAGAGAGAATTTATTCCAGAATAAAGGAGGAGTGGAGGCCTTAGCCCTCCCTCTGTCATTGAGTGTGTTGAGGGAGACAGTTGTGGGAAGGTAAGAATGTAAGATACTTTTCTCCTCGCCTCTTCTCCTTGGATTTCTGTGTTAAAGTTCCTCTCCTCATATCTCCACTGGCACATGTTGAAACTTATGGGAAAGTTCTGTTTAGTTTTATGAAATGAGAATGTCACAATTTCTTTGCATGCAGGGCAGTGCTGTGTATCATTGCACAGCTGTGCTAAACTGTCCTTGTTTATCTCCATCTGCCAAAAGCCTATCCCCATGCAGTCTGTGGAATGGTCCACATTTTAGCCCTGGGAAGCTGTGAATGTGACCTTGCTTGGAAAATGAGTCTTCGCAGATGCAATGAAGGGACTCAGCATGAGATCATCCCAGATTACCCAGATGGCCTCTCAATCTGATGGCAAGTTTTCTTATGTGAAGAGGTAGAGACTCCCAGGGATGCAGCCTGGGCATGGGGGCAGAGATTGGAGCCATGAGTCTGTGGGCACCCCTGACACAGTGCAATTTCTGAACAAGAATTGTGAACTTTAGCTCTGCAGCAAATATCCTACAATATATGTGTAGCCTACATGCATGGACTTGCTCAACAAAGGAATTCATATGTTAAAACTCTTTGATATTATGCCTTCAGGAGTGAGTAATGTTTTCTCAATGTACAGCTAGGGTATTATTGGTTTAAAGTAAAATAAAATGTACCCTAACCCTTCTTTCCCCAATTCAACTCTGAACACATTCACACACACACACACACACACGGCTAGAGATCNTCTGTCTAGTCAAGGCTGTGGTTTTTCCAGTGATCATGTATGGATGTGAGAGTTGGACTGTGAAGAAAGCTGAGTGCTGAAGAATTGATGCTTTTGAACTGTGGTGTTGGAGAAGACTCTGGAGAGTCCCTTGGACTGCAAGGAGATCCAACCAGTCCATCCTAAAGGAGATAAGTCCTGGGTGTTCTTTGGAAGGAATGATGCTGAAGTTGAAACTCCAATACTTTGGCCACCTGATGCGAAGAGTTGACTCATTGGAAAAGACTCTGATGCTGGGAGGGATTGGAGGCAGGAGGAGAAGGGGACGACAGAGGATGAGATGGCTGGATGGCATCACTGACACAATGGACATGAGTCTGAGTGAACTCTGGGAGCTGGTGATGGACAGAGAGGCCTGGTGTGCTGCGATTCATGGGGTCGCAAAGAGTTGGACACAGCTGAGCGACTGAACTGAACTGGTAACATTTTTAAAAAATTAGGTTCCTGGGATTTTGAAATGAAATACGTTAAATTAGTAGATAAATTTTGGGGGAGAATATATCCATTTACACAATATTAAATATCCTAACCTATGCATATTTCATTTATTTGTCTCTCATTCAATTTTCTTCAGTGGTGGTTTATAATTTCAGGTGTGCATTTTTTCCACTTTGGTTAAGTTTGTTCTAAAATACCTGATTCTTAGGTTAGAGTAGTTATCACCTGGCAGAGAGGATGACATGACAGAGAGAGAATTTATTCCAGAATAAAGGAGGAGTGGAGGCCTTAGCCCTCCCTCTGTCATTGAGTGTGTTGAGGGAGACAGTTGTGGGAAGGTAAGAATGTAAGATACTTTTCTCCTCGCCTCTTCTCCTTGGATTTCTGTGTTAAAGTTCCTCTCCTCATATCTCCACTGGCACATGTTGAAACTTATGGGAAAGTTCTGTTTAGTTTTATGAAATGAGAATGTCACAATTTCTTTGCATGCAGGGCAGTGCTGTGTATCATTGCACAGCTGTGCTAAACTGTCCTTGTTTATCTCCATCTGCCAAAAGCCTATCCCCATGCAGTCTGTGGAATGGTCCACATTTTAGCCCTGGGAAGCTGTGAATGTGACCTTGCTTGGAAAATGAGTCTTCGCAGATGCAATGAAGGGACTCAGCATGAGATCATCCCAGATTACCCAGATGGCCTCTCAATCTGATGGCAAGTTTTCTTATGTGAAGAGGTAGAGACTCCCAGGGATGCAGCCTGGGCATGGGGGCAGAGATTGGAGCCATGAGTCTGTGGGCACCCCTGACACAGTGCAATTTCTGAACAAGAATTGTGAACTTTAGCTCTGCAGCAAATATCCTACAATATATGTGTAGCCTACATGCATGGACTTGCTCAACAAAGGAATTCATATGTTAAAACTCTTTGATATTATGCCTTCAGGAGTGAGTAATGTTTTCTCAATGTACAGCTAGGGTATTATTGGTTTAAAGTAAAATAAAATGTACCCTAACCCTTCTTTCCCCAATTCAACTCTGAACACATTCACACACACACACACACACACGGCTAGAGATCCTGAGATATTTAGTAAAAATTAAGCTCTTATTTTTTCATTTAAAGCAGTTATCCTGGAACTTACCTGGCAGTCCAGTGGTTAGGAATTTGCCTTGCAATGCAGGGTGTGGGTTTGATCCCTGGTCCGTGAACTAAGATCTCACGTGCCTCAGGGACAAAAAACCAAATCATGAAACAGAAGCAATATTGTGATGCATTCAATAAAGACTAAAAATGGTCCACATAAAAAAAAAATCTTTAAAAAAAAGCAGTCATCCTGAAAGTGGCAATAAGCATTGCTAGATTAGATGATTTTCAATCATTTTAACTTCAGTTTCAGGTGATTCTAAACAGGGGTCTCTGCATGCAGTCTCATCAGGAGGGACTTCTCTAAGGAGCAGACACACGGTTTCCTGGCCTTTCAGCATCAATGTCCCAGAGTAGTTCTCATCATCCCAGACCAGCCCCTGAAGGAGGGCTCTAAGCCTCTTAGAGTTAGTTTTGACTCAGTGGCTTATATGGTTGAGCTCAAGAAAAAAACTGCTGGAGGCCAGGGGAGGGCAGAGACGTGGGTAATTTTAAAAGGAACACAGAGGCCCAAAGCAGTTCTTTCCCAGATGAAATTCCTCTGAAGATGTTTTGCCTGCACCATGTTGGCTGGTTCCTGTGTTAAAGATTTGTTGTTGCTTAGTCACTAAGTCGTATTCAACTCTTTGCAACCCCATGAACAGTAGCCTTCCAGGCTCCTCTGTCCATAGGATTCTCCTGGCAGGAATCTTGGAGTGGATTGCTATTTCCTTATCCAGGGGATCTTCCTTACCCAAGATGGACCCCACATCTCCTGAATTGGCAGGTGAATTCTTTACCACTGAGCCATCAGGAAAGCCCTAGGTTAAGGATGCCTGGCATCAAAAGAGCATTCAGTTAACTGTGGTCCTTCTGAAGGGACAGGAGACCCTGAAGTCTGACAACTAGCATGGGCTCCTTCAGGAAAGCATTGGAGAGCCAGTTGCTTCAGGCTTGAGAATAGAACAAGTACCTGTATCAGTTCCTGCTAAGTCTGAACGCACATGACTGTTGATCTTGGCTACCTGCCTGATGGAGGCGGGAGTCTGGCTGCTATGTGTGTTTTATTGGTTCTGCTTCCAGGCAGGTTGGAAACTGAGGTTGTGTGGAAAACAGCTTTCAGTTCAGTGGAGTCAGCAGAAAATGCTGCTGGGGCTTCTTTTGTATTAAAATATGACATGATGGAGTTGCTATACATTTAGAGGAATGTCTGGTAGTTTGTGTGTATTTCTAAACCCATCTTCGGTTTTCCCTGAAGAGTGCAGCAGCCCCACAGGGCCTCTGTTAGGATGTGTCACCCAGACCTGGGGAAGCAGAAGGAGTTGTTCTGAGCCAGGACTGGTGGAGTAGCTCTGGAGTGGCTCATTTTCCAGCCTTTTCTCCTGTTTTGTGTTACAGATCTGAACGCACACCATGTGAATGGAGTCGGAACTTGCTGACTGCACAGAACTGAACTTGCACTGCACAGCAAAGCTGAGTGTCTCCCCTGTTTGTGTGTTTGCCCCACTGTCCCCTTGCACCGTCCCCCCCAGTGAGCTTTATGCAGATGGGGCCCACCATCACTTTCTTTCTGGAGGTATATCATGCAAGTGCCATTTTTCTGGGGCTCAGGGTCTCATTCTGTGTTGAGGCTGGAGGTCATTGTGGGAAACTCAGCCTTGTCCCTAGAAGGCTTTCCCACCTGAAGGATGCTAAGAGGCTCCTGGGGAAAAATGAATGACCTTGTGAAGTGGCCCCCAGACTATACCTTCACTCCAAAGAATATAGTCAATTGACATTTCCAGTGTCTCTCCTGACCCTCAAGAGTGGCCTGTGGGCTGGGATTCCATTGCTGCCTGCACCTTGGGGCCCCTCAGGGACGTTGACCTGGCACTGGGTCAGAGCTGCTAGGTTCTGTCCACTTGCTTAACTTATGATCCACTGACGTGTACTTTTTCATATACACAGGGAGTAGAAATGTTCATAGATTTGTACTTTAATGAAAGAAAAGTGAAAGTTAAAGTTGCTTAGTTGTGTCCGACTCTTTGTGACCCTATGGATTGTAGCCTGCAGGGCTCCTCTGTCCATGGAATTCTCCAGGATAGAATACTGGAGTGAGTAGCCATTCCCTTCTCCAGGGGATCTTCCCAACCCAGGGACTGAACCTAGGTCTTCCACATTGCAGGTGGATTCTTTACTGTCTGAGCCATCAGGAAAATCCTTTAACTACTTTGGTTTATGTTACCCAGTCTAATGGCCTGTTTTTGTCTTTATTCACTCCATCAATAATATCTGGTTGAGAAACCCTTGCTTTTCCTTTAGCAATTTGTCCAGCTGTCCCCAAGGACCCTGACTTCTGTCTACTCTTCCTCAGGAGGGTTCTTCTCAGGCTCCTCTGCTGCCCCCTCTGTATCTTAAATCCCACCTTGGCAACACATCCTGTCCAAAGCTTCCCTCCTCTCTGTGTGGTCTGCACTTACTCCCTGGGTGACTGCGTTTTATCCCAAGGCCATCACCCTTTCCTATGAGCTAGTCATTCACGAGTGCATGTTTTCAGTTCAGACTCCTCTCTCCAGCCCCGTCTGTGTCTTACCTCTGCTGCCTTCTCAGCACTTCTGCATTTCTGTTCCTTCCACCGTCTTTCTTATTCTTCTACATGGCAACTGTGGCCTCTAGGCCTCTTTTCCTCTCATACCATCTCTGACTTACCAGCAAATCCCTTGGACTCTTCTTTCAAAATATACCCCCAACCCCGCCCCCCAAAACCCTGACCATGTCTCATCACCTCTATGACTTCCTCATCTCTTACCTGGATGCTTATCAAGACCTCGCAATGGGCAGAGCAGTCCTACTGAGATGGAGAGAGTTCTGCCACTGCTCTGCTAAACACTTCCAGTGGCTTTGTGTGTCCCTCAGCACAAGGGTCAACGCCTTTGTGGCCTGGACCTGACTGCCCCTCCCCGTTGGCTGTCCTGAGTCCCACATCTATGCTCCCCCTCCCCTGCCTCACTGCAGGCTTGGGCAGCCACAGATATTCTTCCCCCAGCATCACCATGTCTCCTGCCCCTACTTCCTTTAGACCCTCACTTCCCGTCCCTTTTCTGAGTGGCCTCTTTGACCTTCCCACATAGGATATCTGCCTTTCCACCCCACAATCTCTCCCCTTTACCCTGAATTGTTATCACTCGCCTCCACCTAACATTCTTCCATGTAATGTTCCTACGTGTACTGGTATTGTCTGCCTCTCTCTCTGCTAGAAGCTCCAGTGGGCAGGGTGTTCTGAATTTTGTTCCCTGCAGTCTCCCAGGAGCCTGGAAGGACATCTTGCTACCCCAATACTCAGTTAATACTTGCTGAGAGAAATAGAAGTACCAACACTAGGGAAATAATAGGAAATGACATGACTCTGAAAATACCTATGAAATGATTCATATGATTACACATGAAATGATCTTAAGATCTTCAAGGCACTCAGCTTCTTTGGTTTATTTTGTTTTGTTTTTATTTGTGGGGAGGGGAGCAAGCTTTGGGGTTTTGAGGCTGCTGGATGGCCGTACGAATTCACCCAGGGATGTAAAAGCAGGTGGGGGCTGCTGGAAGACTGGAACCCCCTCCATCTATGGTAGAGATTCTGGCAAGATCTCCTCCTACAACCATCTGGCAGGGGAATTGCAATTTTCATGTCCAGGTGACCAACCTGAACCAGTTTAAAGTATTTATTTTTGGCCACCCAAGAACAGAACTACTGTTCTGTTCATATCATTAAATTCTTAATCAAGTCACAACTTCTTTGGGATATAACATAAACAATTAAACAGCTAGTAGAAAATATTTCCTTTGTGTTTATAGGAGATTTACTTTTAGTTTGGAGATTTTGGGGGCTTGTGTTATCTCCAAATTAGTCATGATACAGATTTGGGAAAAAAGAAAATTTTCTCCTCCTTACTTCAAAGAAGACATGAAATGTGTGCATGATAGTGAAATTATTTTTAGGCACGTGAAGGTCACACATAGAAAATATTCTCATTGGCTTTGAAAAGCTCCTTTTCACTCAGATGTGAATAAATATAGACATTCATACTGCTGCTATATTTATTCCTGCACAAAGATTTTTCTCACCTTTAGAATAGAACAGATGCTCTTTTGTGCAACTTTCAGAGCAGGTAGTTGTGTGTCCTCATTCAGTCCCCAAAAGGGAAATCTATGTAGGTCAGGAAAGCAACAGGCAAACGGGGCCTCTTCCTACCTCTACTTACTGCTTTCTTCCCATCCCATCCCTGCTCTAGCCCCTTCCCCACCCACACACCTGTGAAAACACCCCTTCCTCCAGCCACAAGGCTCAGGTTTTTGTCACAGCTAAGAAGTGACTCAGAAAGATGCTAATTAAGCCACACTGGGAAAACAAGAGGGTTTTCTGATGCTTTCCTTCCCCATCTTCACTAAAAATGATTAAACTGCCCCCACTCCCTGCTGTTTTCAGCTAAATGTGATTACAGTTCAGAGATTCCAGCCAAGTCAAAACTCCCTAAATAGAGTGTGGGGAATGTCAGTGTCGGAGAGTCAAAGGCCAAGGATGATAAAAACTGTGCACTGAATTTGATTAACTGTTGACTGTAACTAGACTTCATGCTCTGCACTTGTCTGCTGTATCAACTGCCATCTCATTCAGCTGTTCCCTGTTTTACAACATTTGTGTTATGGGAAATCGGAGCAATGCCTACAATGTGTTTGATTTCCCCCTTGTACACAAAGTGCCGTCTTCTTCAGGCACAATGCTCTCTTGTTGGTGTCCACTGGTGGATGCCTTCTTCCTGGACTCTCAGCCAGGATCAGGGACCTCAGAGCTTGCATCACAATAGCCATTTGTTTCTGAATCCCCTCTTGTTCCTTTGTGTATTGTCCAGATCATATATGTGCCTTTCAGAGTTTGGGGGTAGGGTTTGAAAGAGGGGATGCCCTCTTGTGGTGCTAAAGACCTTTGTGAAGTTAACTTAGATTCGATCAATACGTTAAACTAGACCAGAGTTAGGCAGTCTTGAATGGGAAATTGTTGCCCTTTGTAATCAACACTTGAGTTGTAGTTGATAAGAGATATCTTTAAGGAATGCTGATTTTTTAAAATCCCAGTAGAAGTATGTGTCATGCCTAGGACTCTCTTTGAATCCTGAAATAGCTCTGGCACCAGAGAAGCTAACCTAGAGGTGCAATGCACAGAGTCAAACTTGTGCAATTGGGAAACTCAACTTCATAAAAACAAGTCTTGGTTTTTAAACTATCTGAGTTTTGGAAAGTTGTACTTGTCTAAGAATTTGTCCACTTCTTCCACGTTGTCCATTTTATTGGCATAT